>DWCF01000140.1:0-63958 GCA_018230265.1 Delias oraia | reverse complement strand
CCCCCTATGACCAAGCGTCTTTAGGGGAGGCCTATGTCCAGCAGTGGACTTGAATGGGCTGATGATGATGATGAAGCACACAATGTTAGGATTTTTTCGAGTCATTTTGGGTTACATTATTAGATTTTTAGATCCATCCATTTTTTAAAATATAATATAGCCTATAAGCATTCCTCGATAAATGGACTCGTTAACTCTTTAAAAATATTTAAATCGTGTGGCTAGGCATTCCTGAGATTAGCGCGTTGAAACAAACAAAGTTTTCAGGTTTATGATATTATTATATATGATAATTACTTAAAAATTACAGATATACCATTGAAGGTTATTATCATATTTTTTTTAAAATAGGAAACAAATTTTCAATACTTTACGAGGTTCAAGCAAGTATTCCTTGTTTGATCACTGTAATTACTTTAGCTAAGAGTATAAGTGATTACAGTCCAAGGGGGGTGTTCGTATCTGTGCCATATTAAAATAGTTATAAATATATTAAATAAAATAATTATTCTTCAGTGAAATTATAATAGAATGTTATTGCTGCACTGGGATTCGAATGCAGGGCATTCATGATCATTGCATGACGAATGTTTTACGCATACAGATGGAAATGCAGATAAATTTATCTAGTATCAATATTTAAAAATAATACATTGTTTTTTCAGGTATGATATAGTAAAACCACCTCAATTTGGTGTTGTGGAACGGTTGAGGGTCTTGGATGGAACATGGCAAACGGTTGATTCGTTTACAAGTGAAATGATAACATTTGGACGTGTGAGATATATGCATCTCTTAGGAACTCCCATTCATGATGAATTTAAGGTATATTTTTTATTTTTTATGGTATAGCTTACAACGGAACCGGTGGGTCTTCTATATGGTAAGAGAACGCCACCGCCCCTGGACAACCGCGCTAATTTTTAAGGGCCTCCGATATCCTGTCTCACTCAGCGAAACATGTAGAAATAACGTTTCAAATACAACTACAATTTTACGCCGAGTATTCTGTTAGCACTTTGGACGAGCCGGCCCAATTAGTGCGTTAGCATATGCATTAGCTTGGCTCTACCACGGCTACAATGTACATGTTTTATACATAAGTTTTGAAAACATTAAATAAAGTAAAAGAATAATAGATAAATATTTTAATTTTATACAGTTTGCTCAAACAAGAGCTAAGATTTAAAATTATTGTTTTAAATATATTGTCAAAGAATACACATAACATTTTTATTATTGAAAAGTAGGTAATACAAAATACATGATGTGACAGTCATATCAATATATTTATAAAATATCTAATTTTGTTGTTTGTCTTTTTCAGTTTAAAGCTTCTGTTGGAACGATACGAACGAACACGTTGTACGATTTTCGATTGACATTTATTAAACTCGAGCTCTATCAAACGACAAATGCAGAATTGCTTCTTAACAACACTAGAGAATCTTTCATATCTGCCCAGCATTTAAAATTCCAAACCAGGCCCCTCCTGTTACCAGAAGACAGTATTACATTTACAATAATAAAGCCACCGAAATACGGAATTTTGCATTTGTCATCAGGGACACATCATTTACAAATATACAGTACTTTTACTCAGAAAAATATTGACAGTGATCAATTATGGTATAGGCTCCATAGACGAGCATACTCATATATTCAAGATGAATTCACTTTTATGGTTGGAGCGTCTGAATGTGAAAATGTCACGGGAGTTATGACAATACGCCATATTCCGGCCGCTTCAACAGGTGTTGGTTACGGGAGGATACACACCACCTTAGAAAGGTTACAAGTTTTGGAAGGCTCTAGAATGGCAATACCAGCTACCCACCTCAACTTCCGGACTGACACAGTCACTAATTTATTATTTAACATAACCCATCTTCCGAAACACGGTAAAATAGAAGTTATCAGCGATAGCCTTAAAATATTAAGAGACAATACAACGTACTTCACTTTAAAGGAACTAAATGCAGATAGGGTTTATTACGCCCACGACGATTCAGAGAGTAGGCACGATGCATTCCACTTCATGGCTTTAAGTCCCGAGCCAGAAGATTTCCAATATGTCGGGGTGTTTCATATAGATATAATTTTAAAGAATGATAATAGTCCTGTTAGAATAAACCAGAATGTATTTCACATAGTTCATGGTGGCGCAAGGCTTATAACCTCGAGAGATTTGAGTTATGCCGACCTAGATCTTGATACAAAATTGTCAGATATAACCTATACAGTTCAAAGGTTTACCAAGGAGCCGCCGAACGGTGGCGTATTCAGGGCCGATAATCCTTCTGAACAGATAGCGCAGTTTACGCAAGACGATATTAATAAACATCTAATATTGTTTAAACACCAAGGCAAGGAGAATGGGAAACTGTCGTTTCGAGTTTCGGATGGTCTATTTGACGTCAATGGCAATTTAGAAGTGCAAGCATCACCTCCGTTTATTAGATTGTTTCCATCCAACGGGTCTATTGTTGAGAATGGGAAAGCCGTGGTAATTTCGACCACAGATATGCAGGTAAAGTAAATTTATAATTCTACAAAAAAATATGAATATGTTTGTTCCTATGCAGCTGATCAGCAGCATTAGGATTGGTTAAATATCATGTTTTGATAATATTAACCTCACTTGGGTTTTTTAATATCGGTCAAAAAATCTCCATAATGAAGATTATTTTCATAAAAAAAAATATACAAATAAATTTTGTATGCGTTTAGAAAGTATTATTATTAGAATTAATCTCGTCAATTTAAAATAAAAGTTGTTATGAAACGGTACAATTAACAACAATTACTTATACTAAATTTACAGGTTGACACAAATATGAACTGCTTAGAAGAGGATATTCGGTACGAGATAATCCAAAAGCCCAAACATGGCTCCATTGAAGTTGGCGAGGGACAAACTGCTATGACTTTTACTCAACTGGATGTGGCGAATGGCCGGGTCTCTTATAGAAATAAAGAACCTAAAATGTCCTCAGATGCCTTCCGGTTAGTAATAATAATAAGTACGAAGAACCTTTATAACAAAAATTAATTTTTTAAATTAAATTATTTTTATTCTATAAAACACTTATTTTTTGATTTCACCATTATAATTTACTTTTTTTTCTATTGACGATGTAAGCAGTATTTACAGTTAGGAAGATATTTATTAATTATTTGTTAGGATGTGTAATTAAATATTTTAAATAAATATGAATTGGTTTTTAGGTTCAAAGTAATGTGCTTGGAAGCTTGGGGCGAAGGTATTTATCCAATAAAAATATATCCATCGAGTTTCTGGGAGAATTTAATAATTTTAATGAATAGACCGTTAATTGTTGAAGAATCGACAAGCGTTAATATAACAAGAGATATATTGGAGGTACGTTTTATTATTTATGTGATGTATGATATGTGGTATAGGACCATTTCGGCGTCGTTACCACGACTCCATTTATATATAAGGTATTCACATTGACTGTTCATTCCAAATCGAGAGCCTCGTAGCTAGGTTACCAGGCTACCATGAAGCGAGAGGTTCGAATCCCAGTTCGGATAATTATATTTAAATTTTTATTTGATCCGGTCTCTGGACGGGCTTGACAGTAGCCGGGCGAGTGTCTTAATATTGTCGCACCCGTAAGACAGCCATATGCGGACTGGCTAATTGGCCCGGCAGATCCGAAGTGATACCACGGGCTCGCAGAATACACAAAATTAAAATTAACAAAATAATTATTTTTGATTGTTATATTAATATATATAACTGCACAATTTCAGATAATGCATCCCCAAATCGAACCATCCAATATTGTGTATAAAGTTATTGAAGGCCCATACTACGGTTGGCTTGAAGTGACAAATTCACCGGGCAGCCTAGAACTTGAAAATTACAACGAAGAGCCAATACATTCGACAATTTTCGATCAGTCAATTATAAATACGAATAGATTAGTCTACGTACAATCTGGTGTGAACCGAACTCGGGATAAAATTAAATTTGACGTCACCAACGGAATCCTATGGCATAATGCCGTTGAATTAGCGATCATTATAATCCCGGAACATTTTTATATAATGCCATCGAATATAAGTGTGGTGGAAGGAGAGTATGTTAGCATCAAACAGGACATGTTTAAAACGATTACTGAGTATTATAAAGGGAAAGTTGTATCTTATAAAGTACTGGAAAAACCGAAATTTGGTAAAATCAACTTGGGCGACAAAGAGCTCAGTCTATTACCGGTATTGAAGCTGAATTCAGGAGATATACAGGTATAAATTTTGTACATAATCTACTTTTTAACGATTTTACTTTTGTTTAACTATTCTTTTTGTAATTGTAACATTATCTCAAGTATTTGAATATTTTAAGTTTTTATTACTGAAACATAAAGGTGAGTTAATTTAAGTGCTGATGTTTTTCTTTCATTCTATCTGTAGTACATAAATGATGGTTCCGAGGAGTCGTTAGATTCAATGAAACTGGTAGCAATTACTGAAAATGGGAAAGAAAGCGAAGTGTTCCGTGTTTTCATTAACATAGTTCCTGTCAACGATGAAACTCCTATAGTAGCCGCAAATACAGGCCTTTGTGTATGGGAAGGCGGCACTTTCACCTTCACCAGGAATGAGCTGTGTAAGTTATTTTTATTATATAACACGCAATGGAGAAAGCGAGTCTCCCTTCTTATAAGATCACTGCCGCCCACAGACAACTGCGCAACAATCCGTGCTTTGGTTGTGTTGTCGAATTTTTACGCTGCTTTAATGTATACTTTATATGTTCTCCGATATCTTCACTCACTCATCAAAACTCAGTACAGGTACTGTTTCAAGATGGTGTTCTGTGAGCCCGTTGTATCACTTGATGTATGACACTGTTGAGACACTTTCAAAGACCGAATAAATTATAAATTAAATTATACATTCTTTATAAGAAATTTATTCCCTCCCATGTTTTGTAAAAATGCCTCTGAGAATGGCTGTTGAGAAATAATTTATATAAATTAGAATTATCTTAACTATTCCTTTTTTTAGATGTCAACGATGTAGACACTCCGTTGGATAATGTAACTATACGAGTCGTTGATATTGTATCGGGTTATATTGCCTTTCGAGGCGACCTTGAAACTCCTGTGTATCACTTCACACAAGCCGATATAGACAGTAGAAAAGTTATTTTCGTACATACCAGTAAGTATTATATATTATATAAAAGGGTTAATAATTGTACAATACATATTTATCAAAGATTTTGAAACGTTTTATTAGTTAATAAATGTATGGAGTTCATAAAACTGTACCGTTTCAATTATTTATTATTTTAGTTTATGTTAAATAAATCTTTAAGTAAATTTTGTGAATTTTTAATATAGATATTTAACTAATCTGAATGTTTTTTTTTTGTTTTAGATGGAACAAAGGGTAAAATGATATTTAACGTGACTGACGGCTTACACGAGCTGTCAAAAATCACTTTTCTTATAACAACGAAGTCGGTGTCCCTTAAATTAGCTCGTAAGCATACACTACGCGTTTTTCCTTTGATGAGGGAACCGCTGAACAATTACCACATCATGGCCAAATGTTCAGATGCGTCAAGAAATATCATATACAAAATCGAAAGAGCCCCGACCCTTGGCAGACTTATCATGTTAAACGGTGGAAATGATCATAGATCTATAAAGCAATTTACCCAGCATGATATTAATAATACTCTAGTATATTACGAACACACGCATCCGTTCTCCACTTTGTACACAAACGATTCGTTTGTTTTCACCGCTGAAGCGGCATTGGCTCAACCGATGACCGATCAAGTTTTTAACATCGACATTTCCGTGTCGTCCGGTGGTCTCGCTAAATACGTCTACATACCGCAAATTAAAGTGCAGGAGGGTGGAAACGTCGCTATAGTGGTTAATGTAACGAATGTAATACTCTACTTAGAGAATCAGGCAGGGCTAAGACAACCCCAAGTGGAAGCACAGTGGTCTCAACCCTCTCATGGAACGTTGGAGCCTTCTTTGTCGTCGCTCACTCAAGTGCAACTAGAATCCGGCGTCGTCACTTACACGCATGACGATTCGGACACTTTAAAAGATAAAATTGACATGACGTTATATCTGTTGCCGGACTACGTGCTTCTGTGCAATGTGACTATCCCAATATATGTGTTACCGCTTAACGATCAACCGTTTAGATTGTTAACCGATTCACCACAAATACAAGTGGTACACGGTGAAAATTATACGATAACAAAGAATGATTTGCTCACTGAGGACGTCGATACTGGCCCCTCGGGTATTCTATACGACATTATAAGTGGACCCACGCAAGGAAGGATAGTTATGCTTGATAAAAATCAAACTATCGACGAAGCTCAGTCTATTAATAAGTTTACCCAAGAGGATATTAACAGTGGTAAAATTATATACGAACATTCAGGCATGTTGCAAACAGCTACATTCTATTTCAGAGTATGGGACGGTCAGTTTAAGCCGACTTACACGGTGTTTACCATTGATGTGGTTCCTGTTATTTTAAACGCAACGTCATCCCATCCGATATATTTACAACAAGGGTCTAATGTTGCTACAGTGTCTACAGGCCAAATATACATAGAAACGAATGCAATGAAATCCAAAGTTTGGTACAATATTACACGGCAGCCTTTGTATGGCATGATATATGTTGGACGAAATCCAGTCACCTACTTCTCACAGAAAGATTTAATGGACAAAGTTGTTATTTACATGCAAAACGATATGACAGTCGCCAACGATAGCTTTGAACTTATCGCCTATGTTCACAATAGTAACTCAACACCACCATTTAGTATTGACGTTACAGTACAGCCGCTAATGTTCTTGGCTGATTTGAAAGTGGAAAAGGAGAAAACGAGACTAACAATCAAGAATCTGGACGCCTCCGAACTTGCAAAGCTCACAGCAAGCGATCCCGTGTATACCTTGATTAAAAAGCCAAAATATGGTGTAATAAAGAAAATAATTAGAAGCTCCGGTGAAAAAACCAGCGCCAGGGAAAGGGAAGTAGCATATTTCACCCACGAAGACGTGAAAGCCGGAGTTATTTATTATGTTACAAAGAAAAAGGCATACGAATTGAACGGGTTCGAAGATAGATTTAATTTCCTACTCGCAGCGACTATTTTCCAACCAGCAACGGGCGAGCTTAGAATGTCAATCGGCAATGGTTTGAAGAAGAATTTACCAGGACCTAACGATCCCGAGAGCCACGAAGGTGTACCGGTAAGTTTTTTCACAATGCCTTAACTGTTTTAAGTAGACAATGGCAAGAAAATCTAATTAAAAAACGATTTCTAGGTGGCCAACGGAAATTCTGGTTCATATTATTTAATGATATTAATGGCTCTTCTTGGTGTACTACTTGCAATAATTGTTATATTTGGAATACTAAAGTGTCGAACATACCTTATGCGGGATCAGAATGCGTTGGTAAAGATTCAAGGACAAAACCAGGGCTCTGTGGCTCCAATACCGTTACCACGACCACCCGACCATTTGATGCCATCGCCTACACAAGCTACACCACCCATTAAAAGGTAAAAATCAAACATATTCTATCAATTTAGATAAAATATCCATTTTGTGTTAGAAATTATTATCAAACAAACATTTTTTACTTTACTGTATAGATAGTAAAAGATTTAAAAGTTTTATTATAATATTTATTAGTAATTCTTTAATGTATATTTCATTTCGAGATCTTTTCATAATCATTGTATTTTAGGTGTATCTTAAATATATTTGATGACGTTTCTAAATATGTTTATTGAAATAAATTACATAATTTTGGTAGATATATGTGCACTAGTAAAGTATTTTTATTAAATGAAATTGTTTTATTTATATTTCAGATACGTGTCATCCGAACAATCAGTTCACACGGGTGCCAGTACGCCGCTACCGTCTGGAGGCAGTGTAGCATGTAAGGTGACGCCACTTGCCGACGCAACCTTGCCTGATCTTAATGCTAGGTACCCGTATGGTACCGATGACCATACAGACGTAAGATTTACTTCTATATTCCAAAGTATTTGCGTAAATATTTCTACGGATCTTAACTACTTTGTTCCCAGAAATGCTAACGTAAAGTTGAGAAAAAATAATCTTTTATAATGTTAAACTTTGTAAAAATTATATTCAGATTGTTTTGTGTTCGAGATTCAGTTTTTATAAATTTGCAACAGATAGTTTGGGAAAGAACGTTGCACGTTTTTGTGAAGAAAGATTTAGTGGTTAATCTTGGGTGTGAAATTTATTTATGTTAGTCAATGCCGAATATTGCCAAAGATTTATAATATCTTAGGGCATTAGGACTTGGGGACCCTCAAGAAAAGAGCGTACATATTCTTTAAAGACCAATCAACGCACCCGCAGCTCTGCCAGGTCTAGTCTAAACACGTTCTTGTTTGCCACCGTTTTTAAATATAAACAAATTATAGATGTAGATGCGGGGAAATGCAAGATTTGGTATGTTTTTTTATAGGCAGAAGATTGGAGTAGCTACGAGGCGAGTGAGTCAGCATACCCGATCAGGACTCCAGGGGTAGCGCCATCTAATCCAATGTTGAGACGCAACCAATACTGGGTCTGACCCCGCGATACGCTCTCCCTGCCGAGGCCAACGAAATCAAGTAATTAACACATTTTAACAGTTTTAGTATATTGGTGGTTTTAATATATTGTTCCAAATTAAATCATAAGTTATATATTTTGTGTGTCATTTATTTAACGTCTTTTAATTATTTGATTTGAGAAAAGCAATAGTTTTATCCACTTTGGTGTAGCTCTTAAAATTTAAGAAATATTGTCGAAATCATTTGAAGATCTGAAATGCATGACATAATATTAAAATGTACGTCTGTATTGCAGTGACGATGCATTTTGGCAATGAAGCGTGCGTCACGTTAAACCGGAAGTTGCAGTCTCGGCGGGGCGTAGAATTAGTTCCTACACCTTTTCTACTTAGCA
Source organism: Delias oraia (assembly GCA_018230265.1). Lineage (NCBI taxonomy): Eukaryota > Metazoa > Arthropoda > Insecta > Lepidoptera > Pieridae > Delias > Delias oraia. The sequence continues at coordinate 54,938 of DWCF01000140.1, read as the reverse complement.
ATTACAAGGTAACGAAATATCCAAGCTGTGAAGTTACCCTTTGAACAGAAACCTCTAGCGTATAAGTTAACTTTTGTCTATGAAACGAAATATAGTGTCAAAATTTGTGCCAAAGACAAAACAGTATTTTGTTATTTATATGTAGAGAATTGTTTGTATGACTGTTGTGTGTCTTATGAGTAACAGAAAATAGCCGCTTTTATTAATGTATGCATAGTTATTAGTTAAATATAAATTCGCTTCTGTAATTTCAATTAATTAATTTTAAGATAAGTATGTATTCAGACTTCAATGAAAAATAGCCAAAGATTTCTTAAATGTTTTATACGCACGTACCAACGGAAGTGCCAATTTTACCCAAAGTTGTTATTTTACATTGTTGAGAATTTATGTATAATAAAAGCGAGCTGGCGATTATAAATATTAAAGTTTTAAATAAAATGTTAAAATTTTGATTTCAAATCTTGAGTGTATAATATAAACAGTTGGTATTTACAACGTTTTCATTATTTCTATATCAATTAAGTATGTTACAATATAAATAATATATCATTTTAAATCAATTATCATTTGATCAAATAATGAAGTGTGAATTTGTTGAAAATCATTCCCATTTTGCCTACAACAGAAGTATTATATTAGTTTATTAATGAATTTACTTTTATCATAGTAATCGTAATTATTTTAATAACTTTATTTCTAAGTACAAAGTAATGAAAAATACTATTATATAACAGTATTGTATTCAGATTATATTTTAGTTATTGCTTGATTACGTATGATATTTTTGCAAAAAAATGTTTGAATTAAATGTTAGCCACGAATTTTCAGATATTATAAGTGTGCCAAAAATGTTATTGTAATGAAGTCATTATGTTGATATAAGAACGATTTAATGTGACGACTATTCAACTATATCTACCACGAAAATCTGTCGATATACTTCAATATAACACTAATACTTAGATGTTAGAATCCAGCTATAACTTCAATAGCGTAACAAAGACTATGTATAGTATAAGGTTGAAGTAATGCGTTTTCAATAAATAACCAATAACTATTCATGTATTTTATTTAAACATTAATTTTTCAACATTTCAGTGATATGATGAAATAAACGTTCAATAAAAACGTTCAAAGTATATAAATAAAATACATATATACCATATACAAGTGATTGCTAAGTCAAAAGATAATGTTTAATTTCTTAAGAGACCAAAATATGCTTTTCTATTCTTATTTGCATACCTATTCCTATGATTAAAATGTCATGGGATCTATTTGTACCGATAATTAAAGTTATTTAATTTAAAACTAGTCTATAGTCAATAAGTCTGCTATCAAAATATACCCAATGAAATTAATCTACTTCAAGTTTTCTAAAGTTGCCTGTTAGGCCGCGCATCGCGTCACCAACGACGTCTGTACAATTATTCGCCCCGGCGCGAAGAGCGGATATGGCTCCCTCACGCGCGGCTTCGCTGTACATTTCTAGACGTACGGCCATTTTGTCGTTTAGAAGAAGAATGTCTCTTTTGCTGGCTAACTCTGTCTTCCATAGTTCTGAAATGGTTTCGTAGTGATTAATATTTAAGAAAGTCAGTTATGTGACACAATTTTAATTTTTCGTAAGTTACTTCACGTGCTACGAATGTTACTAAATTAAAACCGGTATTAGGTATGTCTGCAGACGAAGTACTCTATTACAATATATGTCAGCTACATCAGTTTTATGAAATATATCGATTAATGTGTCACTTAATTACGGTGGGATTTACTTATATCTGATTTATCAGTTTATTTACTTCAATTTTATAATTATACAAACATGGTTAGCCACGGCAGACAAATCATAGCTTAGCTATGTGATGCGAAAAATTATTTAAGCCTTGCGAGAAGTTTGCTGAAGCATAAGCTAACGCACTAGTTGGGCCGACTCGTCCGAGGTGATGCCAAGGGCTCACAGAATACATAGCGTGAAATAGTAGTTGTACTTGAAATAATACTGTTTCGCTGAGTGAGTGAGGATATCGAAGGCCCTTAAAATGCTGCTTAAATTGCTGTAATAGTGATCCATGTGCTGCGGTGTTGTTTTACAAAATAAGAGTTGATTGTTCGCTGTACCATCAAAAAACACTATTTCATGTCAAGGCAGAGTCCTTATAGAGAGCAACAGGAACGAAGCGACTTGTTAATATTGCTCGCAATGCGAACAAGATGCATATGTTTTTACCTATAGCTGTCTTTTACTGATAATTTTTTAGGGCCTCCGATATCCTCACTCACTCAGCGAAACATGTACTACTACCGCTTCACGCTGAATATTCTGTGAGCCCGTGGTATCACTTCGGACAAGCGGCCCCAATTAGCGCGTTAGCATTTGCTCTCCGACGGATACAGATTTAAAGTACAATTTTAAATCACTACTTAGTATCCCTCTGATCATCGTCATATAATTTTGTGTCAGTCGACGTAAGCAGTGCGCGCTGTTAGTGATAGCTGATCAAAATTTCCCGCTTTATTTAATTGTGGCTTAAGGTGTGTGAAATCTTTAAAACAACTCACCGATCATTTCTTTCATAGGCATAGTACCACCATACTCTAGTGGTAAAAGGCTCTTGTCAATTTCTACATCCGCAATTGAAGTATACAGTCTCACACGTTTCCGTATTTTGTCCGATATTAAAGCCATCCCAAAGTCAAGGGCGAACTTTATAGTCGTCTGTACATTAACACCGTAAATTTCTTTGTGCCTCATTGGCATTGTTTTCTGTAATAAATAATCATGTCATTAACCAATACGACTTGGGAACTTTCAAGAAAAGAGCGTACCCCTTCCTTAAAAACCGGCAACGCACCCGCGGCTCTGCAAGGGTTGGGGGTGTCTATGGGCAGAGGACCGCTTACCCTAGGAGAGCCTCCTGCTCATTTACCACCAGTGGTATAAAAAATACTACTGTATATGCTTGCCTAATGTAAGTAATACTGTAAGACAATTTTCTATTTGAGAAATATTAATATATTTACTCTATCTATCGAAGAATGATGGCTTACATACAATAATAAAATTTATTTATGTAGTTCTGAAATAAAATATTTAAAATAGGAAAGAGATGTTACCTCTCCATTTTTGACAATTCGCACAGCTTCCTTAGGTGTGAATAGTGTTAGATGGGGAAAGCTAACTCCAGCCCCGTCAGCGTAATGTACGACACCTCTGACCTGGCTTTCTTCATCTTCCATGATTGTCTCATAACAAATACCCATAACTCTACACATATCTTGGTTTGTATATTTATAGGGATCGAATACACCTGTTGCGAGATATAATAATTTAAAACACAACGAATGGCGCTTGAAAATGTAAGATTGTAGTCATTATGTATTTCGTCAAACAATTGTAAAGTTCACATCATTAACATAGATTTATTTATGCAATAAAATTATAATGTTTTAACGAATATTTTTTTCACTTCTTACCTGGTCTATAAATTACAACACGTCTGCCAAGCTTATCTTTGAAGGGACTCACAAAAATATACCTGTAATACCAAACTAATATTTATTAATACTTTGCTCACTTTCATATACCTTTTTTTATTATTCTACAACGGTCAACTGAGCAGGTGGGTCTCCTATATGGTAAGAGAAAACCGCTGAAAAACTGCGCTACAGTCCGCGCATTGGTTGTGTTGCCGGCTTTTTACGCCGCTTAAGCGGAACATTTAAGGCCTTCCAATATCCTCACTCTGCGAAACACAGTACAAGTACCGTTTCACGCTGAGTAATCTGTCAGACCGTGGTATCACTTCGGACGAGCGGACCTAATTAGCGCATCAGCATATGCGTCAGCATGGCTCTCCCACGGGTGAAAACATAACGACCATACGTAAAAATAAAGACATAACAAGTTTTAAGTTGTTAGTTATAGAATGATTGTAAATGGATTTACAAATTTAAATAGTTAACCTATATTTAAGCATTTCAAGAAAAAAACCAAGAAGTACAAAAACCACTTAAATCTAATCAGATTTTTATATTATTTGTATCCCAAACCGAGAGACAATATATTATTGTGAATATATCGCTCGTAACATCATTCAGTTACACAAGATATAAAAATCTTACCCAAGATCAATGAGTTCCATCATAACAGGTAATTTGTAATCCAGTTGATTAAACGCAATTCCCCATGACTGGCGCAACAGAATATAACGCTCGATGGCCTCCTGAACCATGGGAACACTAAATTTCTTCGTACGTAGAAAACGTAAAAGGAAATTTGAGTCTGAAAATAAATGATCTTAAGCACTGTGACGTCTAGATTAACGACTAGATCCTACAGGCAAAGAGTGAATACGTCGAAATGTTGCAATTTAACAGTGACACAGAATATTATTTATTTTACAGAGTTTTACAATTAATAATGCTATATAAATGTTGCTTTACATCAGCTAGATGCAGTATACATATCTATATTGCATCTTCGTCACATAATGTATGAATCTACTCTATGATGCGTCTTACTGTAATTATAACTATTTTAAAGCTAATCTTTATATTAATTTCAGTCCATACTATAATTCCTGTTCCATGAACTAGTCCATACTGAAACAGTGGAATACGCACCCATTCTTATAGCTAAAAATTTCGGACTTTGCTCCAACCATCTTCTAAGTGCTTCAAGAGCTTGCGATCTGGAGTGTTCCGTCTCTCGAAGCTGCTCTTGAGCTATAGCCTGTGTCTCAGCAGAGAGAGGACATTCATATTTATCTGACGGCGTCAAATATCGCTTTGTAAGACGACGCGACATTTTGACTAGAAATAAAATTACAATTTAATTATAATATATCAGTAAATTTTTTATGTATTTTTTTAAAAACCATCCGGAACATTGATTTATTAGGGATTTGAACCACATACCTCTATCCTCTTATCCGCGAAAAGTTTCCATTACAATCAATAGAGACTTATTGAACAGTAGTAGCAATAGGTACGGTAGAAACGAAATTGAAAAAAAAAACATTATAGCTTTTATTCATATCTGCCTATAGATAGTTTACTACAAAATCCTCTATTTTTTATTATTATTATTTTATTTATAGTGGCCAACGGAACAGGTGGGTCTCTTATATGATAAGAGAACACCGCCGCCCATGAACAACATCGCCACACGCACACACGCGCATCGGTTTTGTTGCTGGCTTTTTACGCCATACGTACTTTTAAGGGTCTCCGATATCCTCACTCACTCTGCGAAACACAGTACAAGTACCGTTTCACGCTGAGTATTCTAAGAATTCAGTTAGGTATTTAATATCATCATATATGTTTAGTAGACGTGTTTTTAATTATTAGAAATAATTTTAATTGTTAAAAAGGTGAAAATTCATCAAGAAAACTTAATCGCGTGCATTGGCACCACTCACTTAGATCTTAAATTTCATAAGGCAACTTGCAAAATTATTTACTCACATTTTGTATGGAGTAAGAACACGCCTCGTGCTCTTAAGCAAGAAACATTCGTTGTGCAACGAATAATTTTTCGTGGTTACATAACTTGAATTTGATTCATGCTAATAGATAGTTCTAAATATAATTAATCTATTTTTTAATTAAAATATTAAAGTTTTTTATTTACTTTTGTACCGATAGATTCTAACAAGCATCGGATTATTTGTCACCAAAGTCTATATAATTTTACAATTTTTATTATTAATTTACAGATACATTACAGGTGCATAGGTATTTTTAACACACAATTGACACAGTTTTTGAGTTAGGTTGTGAATTATTATACCAAAAATTTAATTAATTTATAATAATTTAAAATTATTACGATATTATTAATTGGTTTAAAACAATCAAACGTTATCTGAATGATATAATTAAAATCGCTTGGCATCTTAATGTCATCGCTCTGCATATAATAAGAGGTATACGAAAAAACTAGTACTTACTTTGTGTTTGGAGAATGAACTGACTACCCCGCGTCCGTTCACGCGCTGCTTTTGACCGGCACTGGCCGTTGTTGCAAGGTACCGCGTTGTTTTGTTTCTTAATGATGAAGTCTTTGTGTCATAGTTTTGTGGTTACATAGTCATTTTTGATAATCTGAAGTAATTTCAGCACAAGCCCGTGGCAATTTAGAAAACTCTTAGCTCAAAACTCAGTCCTCGTTATTATCGAGGGAATCTTGTGGATATATTTTATGGTGCGGACATCGACGCAGACGGATCTCCTTTATGATAACAGATCACCAAATGCCATGAACAACCGCGCCACACTTCGTATCGGTTGTGTTGCCGGCTTTTATATTTTATATTTACTCCAATTTACTTTATTTTGTATAATTAAGAAGCTTTAAGATGAACACTTTAAGACAATAGAATAATCAACTAGATTTGTTAAAGTTTTGTGTTGATGGTCCAAACTTTTTCATTGATGGTATTTGTGACCACTTTCGGTGGGATATACAGCTGAGGGCTACCAATTTTTTAACTTAACTTTGTAATATTAATTGTTTCTAGTGTTTTATAAACAAATTTAAAATAAATAAACGTTAAAAAATATTAATTATATGTATGTTCTGTTAAGGTGGAGGTTTTATGATGATACCAAATTTTTTATATACTTTACGTCTTAAATTTTTAATTTAAACTCTGATGATGTCACTCCTAAACGAATGGACCATTCGTCATGATGATTTTTTGTCATTAAAGCTCGCGAAATGATTCTCTGCTAGAATAAAAACCTCTTCATATATTTAAAATATATTTTTCTTTATATAATTATTAATAACAACACATTTTTAAATTTTATTTGTTAACCAATGTGTCTACAGCTTGTAAATAAGATGTTTCCTTAATGTATTACATACACAAATTAAATTACAACATTGCGTAAAGATGGGTTAGATTATGTCCATAAACATTTGTTTTTAGACAATGGTTTTGCTGCAATATGAATTGTGATATATATTGTAACATATGCGAGTTCAAAATCTTTGTTAATATATTATGCAAATAATTAACATGAATGCCATTTATGTCAGATATGTAATTTAAAAAACCTTAAATGAAATAATATGAGAACAAAATTTCCCTGTGATCAATGATAATTATTAATTTCATGTAAAAAAAGGAAGATAGCGTTTCTTGGTCAAAAATTTTTATTTCTTCATCATGCAAGCCCTGACGTCACATTGTGTATTTTGTATTCTGTAAGCATTGGTAGACAGTTTTAATAATATATTATTATTTTTAAAATTATTGACAAATTTTTTAATGTTACTGATTTTAATATTATTTCTATTATATAATATATTATATATTATACATATATTAAATCAATGCAATTTTTCATTGCAAATTTATAAATTAAGAACGGGTTTATCTATCCAAACCAAATACTTAGGCTTTGTTTTAACAAAATCTAAATATTTGATTTAGTTAGTTGATAGTACAAACTATTTATTACATGTTTTCCGTGAAGTTTACACGCGTTTAGTGGTTCATCATTTATAACATTTTTGTAACAAATTTAATATATGACGGATCATTTGTTTAATGGGGATTTTGCTGTCAAAATGAAACTTTATACGTTGCGAAGCACGTAACGGGTCGCTAGTTATATGTATATTGGTGGGTTAAAGACTTTACTAATATCTAGCTGAAGCTATCTCACATTGGCTATTAATAAATCTAATAACTGGTTTATATTTTGTAACATGGAAAGGTGTTGCGTCTCAATAATGTAAAATTACCACTAATTGTAATTTTCTTGGAAAGGTGTCAAAAGTCTATTAGAACATTATAATGAATTATTAGAATTGTGTTATAACTTTGTTATGAAATACAGGTCACCGTACCTACCTTTTTTAAGGAAACGGTGGCCAACGAGGAGTCTTATCTAGCATAAGCGGTGCTCCACACATGTACACCGTTACAGAGCTGCGAGTGACTTGTCGGCTTTTATTGGATAGGTACCTAAACATAACATAAGCCGTATTTAAATAGCTTATTAACTTTACGTCTTTGTGTTCAGTTTTTGCGAAAACAAGTGATAATTTGCTTAAGCATATATTCTAAAGAATTTATGTACCTACGAACCGCTATGAATATTATGTTTCTTTATCAAAGTCCAAGAAATCCTGAACACTTATTAAAATAAAGCAACTCAAACTAAAATTAACGAAATAGAATAAATTTACTTCATGTTGACACACAATTTTCAAATTTTGAAGCAATTATATTTCAATTAAAGATTTTACGAAACTCAAAAAAGCACATAATTGTATCCTAGCTTAATTTAATTCAAATGGATGCAACATAATTATTGCGAATCATATTTCTGAAACATTATATTTAAATATTTATCATCATAATTTATATTACACACGGCGAACATCCAGATATGCAATCATACCTAAAAGATAAGTCAATGACACGACAGAGAAGTACCCACTGAACCAAGGTCACGCGAGAAAGGCAAACTTAATACTTTTGTGTTGAACAATTTCACGTCCTTTTTGTAGTTATTGAAATATTCAGGAGTTTTGTCCTTATATTAAGTTTATTAAGTTTACTTAAAGTCAATTTATCTTCTTATTCGGAAAAAGAAAAACATTTTAGGAACTTAAACAGTAAATTATTCAATTAAATTAGAAAAATAATTTTTTTAACCCGTGCGAGAGCTAAGCTAACGCACTAATTCGGCCAGCTCATCTGAAGTGATACCACGGACTCACAGAATACTCAGCGTGAAACAGTACTTGTACTATGTTTTGCAGAGTCAGTGAGGCCCTTAAAAATCCGCTTAAGCGGCGCATAGAGCCGGCAACACAACCAATGCGCAGTGTGTGGCGCGGTTGTTCATGGGCGGCGTTGTTCTCTTACCATATAAGATCCACCTGCTCCTTTGTCCGCTATAGAATAAAAAATAAAAAATGATCTCAAAATGCTCTATAAAGTAGTTTTTATTAAATAGTAAATTAACCAAATATAAATAATAAGGCGATTTATTTCAGCATCATGAAAAATGCTTGCCTATAATGCTATGACGTAGTTCCGACCCAAAATTGGATAAACAATGCAAAAAATTGATGCAATTTTTTCTGTTCACAAGTCTGGATTTTCATGAAATTTCCTCACATAGCTTGCTAGTTAGTCAAATTTAAGTATTACAAGCATTTAAATTTATATATACATCTTAGTATACACAATTTTTGAGTAAAGTAAATATATCTAAAATCACCTATATGTTCTTTAGAATAGTTTCGCTGAGTGAGTGAGGATATCGAAGGCCTTTAAAAATGGCGCTTAAGTGGCGTAAAAAGCTGGCAAAACAATCAGTGCACGGACTGTGGCGCGGTTATCCTTGGGTGGCGGTGTTCTCATAACATATAGGAGACCCACTTGCTCCGTTGTTCGCTATACTATAAAAAATAGAAATATGTAATATCCAAAAACTCGCAGTAGTTTGTCAGTTCCTTTAAATTTATACATGGACCTCGATGTAGGAATATAACAATGGAAAAAAGAAAAATACATGTTGTAATGATAAGCTCCTCCGGATTTTCTGAACATCGGTTTCGAAAATTTAATTAAACCGATTTTCAAATTTATAATTCTAAATTATAACATTTTAATCGGTTTAAATAAATAAAAACCGATCAAAAAAGTTTATTAAAATTAAAAATTATTATTAAAAAAGTTTATTACTGTATTTATTTGAAATAAAGAATATTTAACTTCCAAAATATTGTGTCAAAAACATTATGAAATATTTACTCCACAGCAGGTACGGAGGTATCACTGGTTGACCTTCACACACTGACACTTCATTGCTGATACCGGGCTCGGCGTGAGAAATCATCTAGACATTGTTAAATACATGAAATAATTAAATATTTATTCGTAATCGTTTTAATATATTGTTAGCTAAAGAATAATTTCAATCTAACATTAACAATTGTAGTTTTTAGTAAATTTTTTCTTGAGTGTAACCATATTTCTAATTATTTGGGCAACATTGTAGAAATTTGTATAGGTCTCCTCTTGTGACAACTAACAATATAAAAACCCAATGAAATATTTTTCAGAGAAAGGCGATTTTTAACAGACATCCAAGTGCAACGATCACCGTTTGATAAAAAGCAGTTTCAAGATTTTTGCATACATTTAGAAATGTAAAACCTATGAAAACCAAAATGACGCTTAAGTGGCGTAAAAAGTCGGTAACACAACCAATGCGCGGTTTCTATGGGCGGCGATGTTCTCTTACCATGGACCCACCTGGTGGGAGACCCACCTGCTCCGCTGTCCGATATAGTATAAGAAATCTATTCAAAATTACAAAATAAAATTGATTTATAGTGAAAACCTATTTAAAATAAATAAAATTTCAACATAAAGAAACGGTAACTGTTTATGTGGTCATATATGGCTCTTGATTTTAATCTCTTGTAGGCTACAGTAATATATAAAAAATCTCTTGTTCAATACTATTTAATATGATTGGAAATATTTTTCACACATATCATTGCATGCAATAAATATAGTGTAAAGCACATCAAAATAATTAAGGAACATTTTAATAGGTGTTCTCTGTTGCCGGGATACTTTTGCATAACTTAGCATCTGAAAAAAAGTTCTCTTCATCATCAAACATAATATAAAAATGGTCCAATAAAAGCCATTAAGTAGATCAATGTTGTGAAAGACGTTGCCAAATTACTAGTAGGTATTAAAATAGTCGGCAGCCATGTTTCTCAATTTGAGAATTGTAACATTATATAACGGCTCAGGCTTGGCTCCAACGAGTTATCAAAATGGTAAATCTACACCAACATACTTCATTGTTTTACTTTTAGAGTCCTACTGAGCAAAAACTCGTTGATACTGTATATAAATAAATGTAATTTTATACAAAGATTTATATCGCAAAAATTTTATCTGTATTTGTTACTCTGCAAAGATTTGGATCTCATGTCAAACATATCTATCTATATGTGGTAATGTATATTCTAGAATTTAAAAAATTTATGTCTAGTTTCAGACTAAAGTCAAAAATACTAACACCCGTATAAAGTCCGATGATAACAATCTGCTGGCTTGTGTCAGAACGATGAGTATGAAGGTAAATGCTATGCAGAAGAATACTACCTCTGCCAGCTCAAATTTTGAGCAGAGAATGTCTTTCGCTGCAGCGGAATCCATAGTTTATCTGATAAATTATTTATTAAGAATATTTTTTTACAAGTGATTATGGTAAACACTAGTTTGTATGACTGAAGAAAAGTTGTTTGTTCATGAACTGATTATATCGAATTTTGACATAGAGAATACTCAAAAAGGCTTCACTTAAACAAAGTCAAGGCGCGGAAGTCAAAATTGCACCCGCAACGCAACCTAAAAACCATTTACTAGACCTAAGGACTAGTTGTAATACATTTTGATTTGAAAAAAACGGCAGTTTCTTATCGTTTATTCTCTGCTTATTTTCTTCTAAATCGGTGGTACATTCTCAAGAGGGGCTTCATTGAAGCCAAAATTGAATAAAAATATTTGACTTTGACTCTGACTTTGAAAACTAAAATTGTATGAAATGAACGGATACTTGAAAATTGTCTATTCAAACAAATTTGGCGTACGCGTACTTACGCAACAAAGCCGCACCTGGCTCTGTTTCACCTGGGTTAGTATATATAAATATATTCTATAGCGGACAATGGAGCAGGTTGGTCTCCTATATGGTAAAAGCTATGTTGTTCATGGGCGGCGGTCCGCGCATCGGTTGTGTAGCCGGCTGTTTACGCCGCTTAAGCGGAACTTTTAAGAGCCACCAATATCCTCACTTACACGGCGAAACACGGTACAAGTACCGTTTCACGCTGAGTATTCTGTGATCCGTGCCCGTGGTATCACTTCGGAGGAGCCGGCCCAACCAGTGAGTCAGCAAGGCTCTCCCACAGATGATATTAATTTTATGTCGACTTTATGTCGACATCCATTGTGCCACAATTTTTTTCAAACAAATTGTCAATTTCGATTCGCGTACACAGAGAGTTAAGAAGCCTATGTTTAGTTCTGACATATTTAAAATGTGTAATTTTAAATATTTGGTGTAATCTACTTATAGGTCTTATAAAATCTGTTGTAAACTTAGTATATAATTGGCATACTTCTTACCTTTTTAGTTTGGGACTTTATTGCGTCCTTAATTTTTTGTAATATTTTTAAGTTTAGCTTAGTATTTATAAATTCATATTTTTCAATTTTTTATATTTATTTCTATTTTTGTACTAATAATTTTATAATAAGTAGATTGGAGAAAATATATCTATATTGACAGATAAACGTCAATGTTTTGTTCTAAAATAAATTATACCAGAAAGGTTACACTGCTCTAGAAAATACAGTTTAAATCATTTTTATATTGTTATTGACAATAGCGCTATCTTTACAAAGAATTTAGACTATTAACTTTAAGATTTATTATGTATTATTAAATTGTACGCTAAAGTTTTATGAGATGTTTAACTTCCAGATAACAAAAATTGTCACTAGATGGCACTAATATACATAGCTCAAAATTAACGTATTATCTTCTATAATTGATTCTTTTATCTTATAAAAAGTTTTAAAAATTCACATCCGTAGTAAATAATATTAATTTAAAAAATATTATACTTAATATATAATTAAATAATACGATCGTATGCAATTATATACTGCATGTTTGTTTTGTATTTGCTTCAGTTCAAATACCACTTCGTGAAGTAACGGTCGTCTTTCCAATGACTTTTAAACTATCGCGCCGGTTTTAAAAATGATCGGTCAGTTACAGGAAACTGACATGGTTGAAGATGATTTTAATAAACCGGTGGAATCAATAATGCGTTGCGAGGATTTTAAAAGCAATTTTGCGAGAAAACTTTCGAATCGATACATTTCATGGACGCCGGGAGCAAAAAACAAGGATTCTGCTCTAAAATTATGTCACACAGAAAAGCAAATACCTAAAATTAATGTAAGTACATCTTAAAATTGATTTATCATTATTAACTTGTAACTTTTTCTACATATTCTACTTTTTGCATTGCTGCGAGATGCGATATTTTCACCGTAATTATATTTATTATCCCTTCTATAAATATTATGTTCCCTATTCTTATGTATTTTATATATTAACAACTTCAGGTACTGTTGATAAAAAGTTTTTTTTATTTTTAAAAGAGAATGAATGGTGTTAAGATAGAAAGTGATCTGTCATCGTTGCATGTATATTATTATATTTTTGCATATATTACTTAGTTCGGCGATATTATTGGTCCGGGCTTTTTAAAAATCCCTTTCAATTTCCTGTATGCTTGCCGTGATGCAGGGTGTGAATTGAACCAAACGTTGATTGTGGCGGAAGTATAGCAGCAATACAATTGTATGTTAGAAACGGTCGTGATATGAAAGGAAGATAAGCTGGAGGCATTGTTTCTCGGGCCTCATATCTCCTTGTTAACTTGATGTGGGAATCATAAAATCAATTTTGAATGTAGTTTATTCTGAGCTATTACAAAATTATTTCTATTGAGTTCTTATTTGGATCGCAATTGGTTTATAAAGCGTATGGCTTAAGGCCAACTTGTATACGTTATCGTTCTCGCGTTTGATTTTGTTTTTTTTTATAGTATAGCGGACAACGGAGCAGGTGGATCTTCTATATGGTAAAATAACACCGCCGCCCATAGACAGCCGCGAAACTGTCCGCGCATTGGTTGTGTTGCTTCCTTTTTACGCCACGTAAGCGTCATTTCTTAAGGGCCTTCGATTATCCTCACTCACTCACTCAGCTTAACACAGTAGAGGCACCGTTTCAAGTACAACTTCTATTTCACGCTGAGTATTCTGTGAGCCCGTGGTATCACATCGGACGAGCCGCTCATATGCATATGCTTCAGCGTGGCTCATAACGCTTCTAATCCAATCCAATGTCAATTTGAAAATAATCTTGAATTTTAATAATTTAAAATCTTTATTCCTCTTTGATTTTGAAAAAAATAAATATACTTATATTCATTCAAGGTTTCAGTATAATTGTACATGATCAAATTATATAAATTAATTTTTATAACCTGTACTCAAATTTTCATCTTGAATGTTTCAGATAATATTTATTACAATTTCCCTAAATTAAATTGACCTAAATTTATTAATTGGAACTGTGATATATATACATTTTAATTATACCAAAGATACAGTTTTTATTTAAGGCTTCTTGGCACATTTGGTAAAATCGGGTTAAGTGTTTGGCCCTGACTTATTGTATTGTTTTAAATGTTTGTCAGAATGCCGACAGGTGTATGTTGGAAGGGTCTGGTTGAACTCAGTGAAGCGTGAGGTACATCCGGGCAAATCCAAAGAACTTATAAGGCTGTAAACTTCTCCTTGATTTTAACATTTTAATACTATTCATCCTTTTAGTTAAGTAAATTTATTGTAACTAATTAATGCATATTAGTTAAGCTATACGCTTTTATTCTATTAAAATTATTCTATCTACGTAAACCAAGTATCGTGATTTCATGCATGAGCAAATTTGTAAATGAAGAGGAAATAATAATTTGACTAACTACAGTATTTTCTTGACATGTTAATAATGAAACAAAAATATTTTATAATATTATTTTAATCGAAGATTTATATATTTTTTATATAAATCTAAAATATATCACGTAAGCCTAATAAAATTAAATATTAATCAAATTGTATCAATACATATAAAACCATCAATATTTTATCTGAGTGCTTAAATTTTTAATTTGAAACATGCACAATAGAAATAATTATTTTACACATTATACTTCCTATACAAGACATGTAATATATAGATAGATATACTAGTTTACCCCGGCAAACGTTGTCTTGCCTCATACATTATCAAGGAACAATATTGCTTTTAATGAAATCTACTTTATCACAACTAGCTGTGAGAAATAACGGACTACTTTTTATCCCAATTCCATACAGACGAAACTACTCCCAGGTCTGCTTCACTACTTTATTTGGATGTAATTTTGTAAAATAAATGTTGCTATATTTAAAATGTTGATGTTCGTGACATACTTGAGCGGTACTTAACATTCAAACAAGTCACTAGATCATCATTTACAAAACTAGTATCAGAGATGACTTGCTTTTTGTATATATATTTAATACTGGAAAGTTTGTTTTTTTAGCGGATTTTTAATTTCGTATCCCGTAATGTTGCTAACTTACTGTAATCTAAAATCGAGGTTTTTGTAATGATTTCGAATCGAGTTTTTCGCTTTAACAATTGAAAAAATTTTACAATTTGGCCTTACAGAGACATAACTCATAAGCGACTTTTACAAATTTCAACAGTTTTTTTTTCATTATATAGCCGACAACGGAGTAGGTAGATCTCCAATATGATAAGAGAACACCTTCGCCTATGAACAACACAGCCACAGTCAGCGTATTGGTTGTGTTGCCGGCTTTCTCGCCGCTTAAGCGTCATTTTTAAGTGCTTACGATATCCTCACTCACTTAGCGAAACACAATACAAATACAGTTTCACGTTGAGTATTCTGTGAGCCCGTGGTATCTTCTTCCGACGATCCGGCCCAATAAGTGTATTTTATATGTTCGGTATCCCTGAAGTCTTTTAATTACAAACTGACCAGCAAAGGTCAAATTACTATGTATTGTTGAAAGTTATTCATATTAATACAACAAATTGATTTGTAGAGCTGTTAAAGTCTCGATGAGAATAATGTTTTTTACAGTCGATGTAATCGGCGTTAAGGCAGAAAGCTAGTTTATAATGAATGATTGCAAATTTTAGTTCTTAGAACTTGTTTCGCACTGAACTATTAAACTTGTCGTCCTTGGGCTTGAGAATTTTTATACGTATTCGATTTAATTAATAAATAATTTATTTGTGAGTTTACATTACATTAGTGGAAATGTATACTTAGTAATTATAAGCTTAGATTCTTTACTGACTATTAATAACACACCTTATAATTTAAAGTGCAAGCCACGCCTTCGATAGAATGTACTTACCTATAGCAAAATTTACAATAACTATATCCATTTAGTTTCAATGCAATTTTGGTAAGCGGATGTCCAAGAACACATAAAAATTTAGACACAAAGCGACAAAAATCGGATTTTTTAAATATAATCACAATGATATCGTTATCATATTTCTCACGAATATCTTTTGATAATATTGGAATTTGATATAAAGGAGATCTGTAATGGTGACATACATATTTTACACTCACAAAACTATAAAAGTATATTTCAATATATGTGACGGTTTGATAAGTCATGGTTTATGAATTAATTATTACTAATTTATGAATTTTATTAGTTTATTTAATTAACCCATGGAAGTGCCATGCGAAGCATATGCTGACACACTGATTGCGCCGATTTATCCGAATTGAAAACACAGGCTCACAGAATACCAGCGTAAAACAGTACTAGTACCGTGTTTTGCTAAGTAAGAGACGATATCGGAGGCCCTTGAAATTATACCGATAAAACGGAGTAAAAATCCGGAAAGACAACCAAAAAGCGGATTGTGGCGCGGTTGTCCATGGGCGGTGGATCTTAATTGAGCAGACCCGCCTGCTGCGTTGCCGGGTTTTTACCATTAAAAGAATATATTTACGTATTTATTATATTTGAGATATTGATTGTATATGAAGTTATAAAACACCCTTGTATTTACTTAACATCTCTTTGAAAATACAATTGTTTTATTCAACAACATACATTGCAGGACGTGTTATTCATGTAAGTAAATAGATCGAGGCAAAAGTCATTTTTATTACCTCCCGACGAAAAACGGTATGTTATGATTTTAACATATCTCCATCTGTTGCATTGTGTTTTTGTATGCCTTATGTATTATAGATGTATCTTACATTTTGGATTTATAAAACATACCGTCCAGTTATGAGATATTAGTAATAAGATCTTAAATGAGAGCCGTGGGAGTAGGAGAGCCATGCTGAAGCATATGCTGATGCACTAATTGGACCGGCTCATCCGAAGTGATACCACGGGTTCACAGCAATGTAAAAAGTCGGCATCACATCCGATGCGCAGACTGTGGCGCGTTTGTTCATGGTTGGCGGTGTTCTATTACCATATAGTTATATAGGAGACCCAGCTACTCCATTGTCCCCTATAGAATAAATAAAAAAAAAGTGCGATGTAAAATAATCTTCTTTGGTGATTTTTTATATTATATTCAATTTAACTTACCACATTTTACTTTATACAGTGCAGTAGATAAAATTAAATTGACACTCGCCTAGTAGGAAGTGAAAATAAAAGATTAATAGTAGTGGTGGTACCAATTATATAGCTTCGTCTGATACGAGAACCCTTAGTGTTACACGGTAAAGATTCATATACAAAGATCAAAAAATGCTAAAATCGGTTTACGTTATTCTATTGAAAAGTATTTATAATATATAAATTTAATGATATATTTTTTATACTGATATATAATGATATATTTATATATGTTTTATACTCCCTAAACTTGTATTTATTTATAATCAAATTATTACCTAACATTTTATGTAGGTGCCTTCTCTTATTTCAGAGTTTGTAGGATCTTTTGTCTAACATGCTAATATATTTAAATAAAACCCAAGAAGGAATTTTAAACTAATAAATATTTTACACAATTTTTAAATAACGCGGCATTTTTCATTCGTAGATTTTAATTCTAAAAAAATTCTTTATTTTTATCTGTAATTTTAAATGATTATATCAAATATTATATATATTTATTTCACACAATTTTTGGGTATTTTTATATTTTAGTATCAAGCTGAATTAAATTATTCGTTATATTTACAAACAACGGGTAACCTGTTTCTCACTCATTAAAACACGTAACTCATTTAAAGCTTATCTTTCTATCGAAAACCATCGAGATTACCATTAGTGAAATCATGGGTATGGGATTCAATTAGTCTTTCGAAGGGCTTGACAGTGACCGGACGAGTGTTTTAATACCAACAATGGGAAAGCCATGCTGACGTAAAATTTTGCCGGCTCGTTGGAAATAGTAACACAAGTTCATAGAATTGTTGAGAGCCTCGTACCTAAGTGATTTAATAGATCTACCATGAAGCATGAGGTATCGGATTCGAATCCCGGTTCGGACAATTATAAATTATAATTTAATTTATAATTTTTTCGGTCTCTGGAAGGGCTAGATATTGGCCGAGTGAATTTCTTTATACTGTCGCATCCCTGGGACAGCCATGCTGAAACATACTGGCGTACTATTTGGGCCGGTTAATCCGAAGTGATACCACAGGCTCACAGAATTACTCAGCGTGAAATAGTAGTTGTACTTGAAACGGTACCTCTACTACTGTGTTTCACTGAGTGAGTGATTATATTTCAACTAGAACTGCACTTCAGTCAAGTATACTTGTTGTTGAAGTGCAGTTCTAGTTGAAATTGTATAGATGCGTGTGATGTAATGTTTGTATGCAAATATAAAACCAAACAAAGGCCTGGTACCGTAAATACGTGAGCGTTTGAATAACGCTGTTTTGTTGTACGAACGATATTACGGTATTTGTTTCTATAAAGGGTGATCGCATATTTCTCATTGTTTCAAGTAATATAAACAAATATATACCGCAATAATGATAGCATTATATAATTAAAATTATTTTACAATTAACTATTTCATCAGAAATAATAACACAAAATCGTAACCACTTGCAAGGAAGTGTCCATTATCCTAGGACCACTTATCCTAGGTTAGCCTCCTGCTTCTTTGTCACCATTTCCATAAAAAAACCCTTTCGTAAACTCATAGAATACATATCCAGGAAGTCAAAAAAGTCAATTGATTATACAAATTATTGTTGAGAACTTTTATTAAGCGTGATATAAATAATTAATTGAACCGGAATATTTGTAGAATATTTATATAAGATATATTTAAATGGCGAAAATGTTTTTGTGATACGTTCTAACGTTTTGCATAATATTGTATCAAAACAGCAAACTTTCGAAATGTTTAATGCAAAAATAAATATTTAAAGGCCATTTTAGGAAACAAGAAAGTCCGATCGTTCGTAACTCTTATGCATTATTCTGAATCGATTACCTAGATTATATATTTAAAATAGCTAACCAACATTAAGCCAACCATTAACCAAAAGTAAGCCAACATTGTGTTTACAATTAAAATTAAGGAAAAATATGAAATATATGTATGTATAAAGGTGAAATTATAAGAAACGTTTTCTTTCTAATTAAACTTGGCTTCATCATCATCATTTCAGCCGTAGGACGTCCATTGCTGGACATAGGCCTTCCCTTCGGACCTCCATGAATATCTGTCGAAGGCGACCTGCATCCAGCTTCTTCCGGTGACGTTTATAAGGTCGTCTGTCCACTTTGGGGGTTTACGTCCTACGCTGCGCTTGCTGGCCCGTAGTCTCTAATTTTTTTAGAGCCCCATCGCCCATCTTTTCTAAACTTAAACTTAAAAACTACTAAACATGCTATAAACTTGTCTTACTTGACCTGTATTGCTATGTCCCCTGAGTGAGACAAAATAATTCGTCTCCAAGATTATGAACGGTATCCAATTGTTCATCTTTGTACAGATAGTCGTTATTAATAATATTTTTTTTATTCTATAGCGGACAAAGGAGCAGGTGGGTCTCCTATATGGTAATAACACCGCCGTCCATCAACAACCGCGCCACAGTGCGCGCATTGGTTGTGTTGACTGCTTTTTACGCCGCTTAAGCGACACTTTTTAATAGCCTCCGATAATCTTACTCACTCAGCAGACACAGTACAAGTACCATTTCACGCTGTGTATTTTTTGAGCCAGTGGTATCACTTCGGACGAGCCGGCCCAATTAAAACGTTAGCATATGCTCTCGCACGGCCACTGTTCCAGAGACCAAATAAATTATTATTTAAATTATAATTATCCGGACCGGGATTCGAACCCGATACATCTCGCTTCATGGTACACTTTTAAAGCCATTAAGCTACGATGCTCCCTCGATCAACCATCTAATTTAGTCTAATAGATATCCACACGCTTTAATTAACTTGTAATCAAAAGAATATTTTCATATTGTCTATAAAATAGAGTGGCTTTTATAAAAGGACAAGTTGTTAGTGCCATTTCTAATATACTAGTAGACTCTACTAGAAGTCGGCAGACGTCTGACTGACGTGTTTCTATTAAATATTGTCATGTTTGCACAATACAATTATAACCTGTAATCTATGTCTTATTCTGATTATAAGCTATATTATTACAAAGTTTGACTAAAATACGTTCTGTATTTTCGCGTGAAGGAGTAAAAAACATCCATCGGAACAAACTTTGGTGTTTATTAAGCACAAATAAGTATAAAGCCGGCATAATTTCACTGTATTATCGTCACTATAATTTGAATTTGATTTACACTTCGGTCTACGTAACACGTGGTTGGCTATGCTAACACCAAAAATTAAAAAAGTAGAAATAATTGAATTTCACGCTATTTCATTTACTATAAAATAAATTTAATTTATACTTTAGCCTCAATAACTCGTGGTAATCATGCTATTGAATCGTAATTTATATGACACGGTTGCCGGTTACCATGGCACTGCCATGGTAAACCGGCATTGATTACTTACTCAATTCAGTTGAAAAGTATCGAAATCTATTAGAATCTTTAGGAGTTAACAGATAATGGTGACTGTCAATTAATTACAGACAAATAATTTGCTATAAAATAAAATTGCGACTATAATTAAAGATCTAAGGTATCCTATCTCTCAAGTTGGACCAAAGTGCATCATCATCATCATCAACGAAATCTGTTTAGCGGTTTAGGAGTCCATCGCGGACAAACATCGTGACTGGAGATTTATATATATTAAGATTGAATGTAGAGTGTCTAATCTATACTCCAACATATTTTGTTTGTAAATGAGAATAGATAAAAGTCTTTTCATTTTTTTTAGTTTTGGTAACCCATCAATGACTATATGTAATGTGTATTTTTAAAAATCTGCATAATAATATAAAAACACTTTTAGTTAAATTATCTATAATATTAAATACGCTCTTATCCAATTGAGTAAATCTTATTTAATATAAAAATATTACGTAACTTGTGTATATTATATTTCAGTAATGTTTTCTATATCTAAACGATGAACGTTGGTCAATCATAACATTCTTGATGGAAATAACAACAATACTTATCGTGAAATAAGTTACATCGTATATGAAAGATAAACTTTATATATTTCAGTCACGTGTTAAATTCGTGTCGCTTGTGCTTTATTTACATTAGATCCGGCAGGTACCTAACGCATGCGCATTTAAAAAATTAAAATGCGTCGCCGCGCTACATCGAGTCGTGCGTCTGTTGTGCGTGCGCGCTGTTATTACGCGACACATCGGTAATTACTAGACTTTTAAGTTTTCGAAGTCATTATTTAATTGCATAATAATAGGAACTATAATATCCGCATAGTCAGTAATAACTCCTAAAGATGTTATCCTGGTTCATCTAAATCTTATGGGATTTTATGGAAAACTTGTAATAACCACATGCCGCTAAACAGAAATTTGTCTGTCAAAAACCACCGAATCTGTAGTATTTCTATAAATCTTACTAGAACGTATGGAACCTCACTTATATTACTTTCCTGATACTTATCATGTATCGGTCTCAATGCGATAAAATAATTGATAAGGTAAAGATGTCGTTCAAATTGCCCGAGATCCTCGTAGATGAATGGTTTTAAAAGTGTACCATGAAGCGAGAGATATCGGGTTCAAATCCGGGTCCGGATAGTTAGAACATAATTAATAATTTATTCGGTCTCTGGAATGGGCTTGACGGTGGCCGGGCGAGTATCATAATAATGTCGTACCCGTGGGAGAGCCATACTGAAGGATATACTGACGCACTAATTGGAACGGATCGTCCGAAGTGATATCATGGGCTCACAGAAAAAGAACATCCGTAAAAGTGCTTAAGTGGCGTAAAAAGCCGGCAACACAACCAATGCGTGGACTGTGGCGCAGTTGTTCATGAGCGGCGATATTCTTTTACCATATAAAAGACTCATCTGCTCCGTTGTCCGCTATAAAATAAAAAACTAGTACAAATTTAGGTCTTGTCCAATTATAAAGCCGACTGTGTGTGTTCATGTGTACACACCAAACTATATAATTATTGAGCAAAAGTTTCTAGGTATTAATGTCATGACAGTGAAATAAATAAGTGGAAAGTGAATAAAAAGTTTCATTTTAACTATAAATTTTTTTGTTGATAGAAGCGTTAACAGGTACCTATTCTTAAAAATGAAAGAGCTATTTGGTGCACTGAAGCGTTTCGATTCGAATTACCACACAACGGATCTCGATTTCAGTTTAATTGAACATTATTATTATTTTTATGGTATAGCGGTCAACGGAGCAAGTGGATCTCATATATGTTAAGAGAACACCGCCGCCCATGAACAACCGCGAAACAATCCGCGTACTGGTTGTGTGCTGGCTTTTTACACCCCTTAAACGGCACTTTTTAAGGGCTTCCGATATCCTCACTCTGTGAAACACAGTACAAGTACCGTTTCACGCTTAGTATTCTATGAGTCCATGGTATAACGAGCCGGCCTATTATTTAATTACATTATTAAATGTTTTTGTCTTATAAAATGCACTACCATGTATCAAAATATTATTCTAGAGATTTGGCGAACTCTTATTACGTATAAAATGCAAGAAGTTCTTACTTCCGTCTACAAACTTTTCATTTTATTATTTATCGTTTTAATAATAATAGTAATATTCTTAACGTAATAATTAATTGATGAGATTCGAACTCAGAACCAACGCAGCATGCAAAAATGCGAACTGATTGTTTTATAGAGTCGCATTAATCATTATTAATAAGCGAAATAATACTTGTCATTGCAGTTTTTCACGCTAAGCTTGCAACTGTAACGTGTAAAAATGAATAGGTTTATAAAGGGTAAGGTAAGGTAAGGGTATATAGAACACTAACAACTCCACAGAAGACTAAACAGAGTAACAGAAATTTTTTCTATTTGTTCTATTATATTATATTAGACATTTGTTCTATTGATTATTATATGTTCGAAGTTAATTGAGTTTTATACGAAGCAAGCATATGTAATTCACAAAGCTACGAGCCTTGAGACGGAGACAGCTATACCAAACATGACTATAAATTATACGGATTATATAAGTAACAAATTATTTAAACCAACTCTCCAATACTCCATAAATCGTAAACAGGTGAAAGTTGTTTCTGTTATTTAAATAAAGTCCATTTAATTTTAAAATATAACACAATTCAGAATACTATGTAATCGTGAAATATTATTAGAATCGGTTTTACGTAAAAATCATGTGCGGCTTCATTCGTAACACAATTGTGTGTTTTTTTTTGAACAGAGGTTGGAACAGATAGAATTTATATCTAATATATTCTGACGGAAACTCAAAATATTTTCAAGAATTTTTTGTAGAGGTTAGAGATAATTATTGTCGTAATTGAATATGCACATCGTTCCTTTTTGTGAATCCTATTGTTAGCTGCCATTCGACTTTTTAAAGTCTATTGATGTCTCTAGCAGTACTGTTTTACTTGTCTAGTTTCCTCAGAATATAGTTTGTTCTATATTCTAGAAGGTCAAACTCAATCTGAGGAGTAGCTTAAGCTTGTGAACGAAAAAACCAAAAACTTTTGCTTAATACCTAATGAAACGTAAATAAGACAAGCTTATTTAATATTGCTGATATTATTACTAATAGTTATCATAAAAATTAACATATTTAATAGTATTAAAAATATTAATAATAAAATAGAATTCTGTCCTTAGATAAGAAAATTATTTTCTCTGATCATAATTGTAATTTTATTGCTACAATGACACAAATACTACTTAAATAAATGTTTGTGTATACTTCGATATCAGACCCATTAAAAAATTATATTTATAAATTTTTGTATTTCGTTTATACTTCATTGTGCCTAAAAATATATACTTTTTGGTTTATGTTTTTTTGTACTATCTTGAACAAGATATTTGTATTATATGTCGCGATCAACCTCAATCATTATTCGACTTTCGAATGAAAGACTGAACGGAACTGCGTCAACATATACAATATATAAGGAACTATTATAAAATCAACTTTCGTTCCTTCCTCTCTAGTAAATAATCAAGTTTGTTGTGAAAACAAAATTTTCAATATTATAGATAGAATGTGAATCAATGTGAGTCAACCGGAGAATCAATACAACTGTCCACTAATTACTAAATACTGTTTAGTAAATATTATTAATAGTATTGTATGTAGATCTGTGACAAATAATTTTCAAACTACTTAATTATTATTTTAATTACTAAAACTAGAAATATTGCTAAAAGGGAATATGTTGATTTCAATTGATTATTTTATTCATTTTTAGTTTGCATGTTCATTAAGTGCTCCTTTTTTAACATAACAGTAGTCCAGATGAACAAGTACCTACTTTTAAAATACTGTTATTTTAGTTGAATATATAATGAGCTTTGCTTGAAGCAATAAATTCAAAAGTTTTATAAATTGAATTGGCCAGCTTATTGACAAGTAAATGTTCCTAATGTTGCTATAGAGACGGGAAGGTTATTGTACTATTTAATCATTATTCTGTATGTATGTTTTGTTACACCTGGTGGAACACAGTGAACTTACACTTCCTTTAATTTACTAGAATTGGAACGATGACTCACACATATAGAACTAATGTATATTATTTTCTTCTCGAAAGTATTCCAACATTACTATGAGATATGAACACATAAACTGTTTTTATTTAAATAAAACTTGAACACATCAAATCTTCAACAGTTTAAAAACTTTCAAATTAATTTATAAAATGAATTTGAAATTTTTTACGCGTTGCTTTGTTTGAACTTCAGCAAAGCCTAGCTCTAAGGTAGTTTGACCTCTTTTTCAACATAACATAACACAGCACCCTTCGCGGTCTATCCATAATATAAAGCAAAACATAATTCATCAAGGTACTTAATCATCAAAACACTCTTTTTTACCAAATTTAATTGTTACATTAAAACTTTCGTATTATATATTAATATAACATTAAAAGATTCGTTAGGAATCCAAATAGGTTTGTTGTTGTTATTATAGATTTTTATTGTGAACATACTTCAATACGTATTGATACAATACAAGAGGTACTCATTCGTACACTTGCCAGAGACGGGACGTGAGGGTTGGGCCTTATTACTTCCGAGGGTCCGCGCCGGATGCCACGGTCACGCGTCGCCGCTTGCGCATGACGAGTTTGCCTCACCTCGACACTAGCCGACCATTTTGTATAACCCTCATTCACCTGTCAAATGGTATAATTTAATGGCACACCAAAACTTGCCGGCTAAAACAATGATTCATAGTTGCATAAGAACGGTGAAAATAATACAGACTGAACTCGACTCAATTTCTCGTCATCATTGACCGCTTTAATAGGCTATGGGTGCGTATGTGCATGGTGCGTATAGCCTTGCTGCGTGGTTCCAGCTTACTGGCTCCAGACATATGAGATAGTGTAACCTGAGAATGAGACTGGATATATCAGATCTAATGAACATGTAATCAATATATTTTAAATGATTGTCATTTCCACGCGCTTTCCATTTAAATTATTCTAATCCTAATTATTAATCTTTTTAGTACTAAATACATCTTAAAATTGATATCATATCATCTAGTATTACAACGTTTATATTATCCATTCTTTTGCATCAATATATTATGTATTGAGCAGGCTCTACTGATTTAACTATTCTATTATTAACTTTGTCTTTTGCTTGAAAAGGTTTTTATAGCTTCATATAATTATTTTTTTTATAAGTGGCGTATATGGTATATAAGATATAGTCTACGGAAATGGCTTGTTTGGTTCTGAGTTTTTACGGTAATACCGTGACGACCTTTGTTGTATGGTTTATATTTATTAGTGTATGTTGGTTGAATTATTTTCCTTTAGTATATTTTGTAAATATATGAAAACATTCAGTATTAAATCCTTACTTATATAATTATTTCATTAATTTATTTAGCTTTTTAATGTCAGCTGATAACGGCTGTCGATGTGGTATTTGCATTGTTTAAATACAGGTCAATAAGTCATAGTTTGTAGCAGAACCGTGGGATCACCATGACACTGCAAATCACAATTAACAATCCATACTTTTTGTCAATGATTCACAAGGCTTAGTACCACTATCTTTTAAAAATCCCGTTATATAGTTTTTGCCTCACCTTGTACTACCTTGTACTGTCTATCAAAGATGCGAATTAAAAATTATGAACCACTTTGAAGTTTACAATTTACTGAATTCATATAAATTGTTTTATTAATAACGCTAACATGACAAATCTCCGATAAAAAAAACTAAACTCTGACATTAGTCGCTTAATACATTCAGTAACATAATACAGGTCATTTAATCTATTCTATTTGGCATAATTTATTCTCTTTTAACTCTTTGTACATCGTTATCTTGAAACGTTCCCATCATTATATTATTTTGAGGTGAAATGTAAATAGATATGCAGTAATTTAAGTGAAACTTCCGCACTATGCATGATTTCTCAGATTCCAAGTTCAATTGTAGTTTAATGATCAGTGATAGCAAAATGACACAGATTTGCATCGTATGAAGCTTTTTGTTACAGGTTCCAGAAAGAATTGAGCAATATTCTCAACTGTCGACTAGTATTTTGGAACATAGTGGAGAAATAGTTAAACCACCCGACAAAAGTTCGAAAACTATCGACATCCATGATACTGAAGTACATGCTTTAAATATGGAAGTTGACACTTTGCGATGGCAACTTGCTCAGGTACTGGTAGAACCCTTCAAAATGAATATTTTATTATTTGAATGAATTAATTTTTACAATTAGTTTTTTTTATTATATATATTTTGAGTGAGTGTCGGTGCTAGATAATATTCTACATTATTTGATAAATGCGAATGTACTGTATTGCTTTGCTCATGCGAAATCTATCGTAACAAGTATGGTATAAATTTCAGAAAGGAAATGTTTATATGTATTCTTAATTAGATTATTATGATGTTATTTATTTCAGACTGAAGCAAACAGGCAAATGCATATAGTTTTACTTAAACAAATAGTTACTTTCATAAACAGAGTGAAGGAACACATAGAATGCCAGCACAATTATTCAGAATTTGAAGAAAAGAGCTTTACAAAGATTGTAGAAAAGCCATCTAATTTGGACTTGCCGCGTTCAAAATCTGTTTTGCATGTTGGTCAAAATGTAGAGTATAGTACAGGTCCAACGAAAAAAAATTGTACAAAGAAAATAAGTAAATCAATAAATAATGTAAATGGTTACAAAGATTACAGTAACATTTGGTAAGTTATATACTTCAATTTTCAAATAAACAGTTGTAATTGAAACTGATAGTGGTTTACCGTTAAAAAGATTATACCGTACAAAGGAAAAACACGAAATTTTTATTGTATTTGATTATTTAAATTTAAATCATAATTGGAGAATAAATGCAGTTTTTTTACCTATAGCTTACTTTATCCAAGAAGAACTTATTTTTTGTTATAACTGTATATAATAGTGTTCAACTTGTAACATGGTAAATAAATTAACGGATTAGTAGATACATATTTATGATTATTGCCTTTTCAATTTCAGGGGTTACGCAAAATTACCCTTCGTTTCTGAAAATGAAGTTGGAAGGAAACTTTCTGAAGAAATATCGCGATTAATCACTCTTGCCAATACAGTTCTTAGCACTAAGTTACCCGACCTTTCAAGCTCTACAACTGGTCATGGGAATGAGCAATACCTAAAACTTATCGAAGGAATAAAGATCGTTGAATCTGTACAAAATGAAACATTTACATCTGAAAGTTGCGGTGAAGAAAAAAACATGGAATCAAACAAATTAGATGTGAAATATAACAGCCTCTCTTACACGGATTTGAATAAAGACAGTATAATGAATGTCTTACATACATCCTCCATGTCCCCATTGAATACGGTTTTAAGAACTGATTCTAATAATTCAAAATTTATAAATAAGCCATCCCAAGACCAGTTTGATTCATCCGAAGAGAAAGAATTTATTAAAAAAACAGAGTTTATTCCCGTCTTAAACTTTATCGAAGACGAAAGTGGGTTTTCATCCATGAATTCGTTTCAAGAGATTGGAATACCCATAATAAGTATTATTCCACCAAAACCGAACAAGGATATGTCTTACATGGAAGAATTGCCCGCTCTTAACGAAACTGAAAAATGGAAGACTGATTCTATCGAATTTGATAAACAAACTGTCAAGGTGTTTTGGGTTTAATTTAGAAACCTTTTGAGTGCATTTGGTTTGTCTATGTTGTTTAATGTGTTTGAAATCATAATTTATTTCAATTTATTTATGGTATTACTATAAATAAAATGATAATAAATAATACGTAAATCGATCGCATTTGGCCTTAATTGTCTAGATATATTTATTTATAACTTTAATAATTATTGAACTGCCGTAGATTAGTATTAGTTACATACAGCTTTATGTATAAGAACAACGCCGTTGTAAATTTTCTTAATTAAATGTCTCACTTTACAATTTGTGTTTAATGTAAACACACCGCATGAAAATTAAACATAACCTTCAAATACATGTCGAAAGTTAAAATAACCTCGTTGTATACCTTGAAATTTCTGTGTTAATTTGCAACATCATTTTCCAAGAAACCATAACAAACGATTTTAGATGTAAACTTATCGGTAACACAGTTGTTAAAATATGATTTGTACCTACAATTTTTTTTATTATATAGCAAACAACGGAGCAGGTAGGTGTTCTATATGGTAAAAGAACACCATCGCCCATGAATAACCGCGAAAAAATCCGCACAATGGTTGTGTTGCCGACTTTTTACGCCGCTGAAGCGGCACTTTTAAGAGCCCTCGATATCCTCACTCACTCAGCGAAACACAGTAGAGGCACCGTTTCAAGTACAACTATTATTTCACGTTGAGTATTCTGTAAGCCCGTAGTATCAATGCTCTCCCACGGCAATACTTGACTAAAGTAAAATAATTTATCATTTATGTACATAAAATCGCTATTGTGTGATATAAAAATATCACTACATGTATTTAAAAAAGGATAAAAGAGAAGCAATAATGAAAAGGAAAATTCTCAGGAAAGCAATACTACTACTGACTACAATATCATATAGAGGGCGTTATTTGTGACGACGGACAGCATTGCTATTGTTTTTTACCGTTCAATGAAAAATAGTATATTATAAAACTTAGTTGTGAACAGATAAAGGCACCTGTGTATCTGACAAATATAAGACTTAGTGCAATCGTGAATAATAATATTCCGATGCAGGTCTTTTCAGTAATAATTTATTCAATTTTTTTTTCATCGTGAACTCGACTGTATAATTTATTTTTGCTGAAAATAATAATTAATAGTAATCTTTATTTAAGTATACATAACTATTCTTGGTCGTAAGATACATATGTTTGTGTGACCATATACAACTCGCAGCCAAAATACCTAACGGCATGCACTAAAACTATTAAAAAATTGAGGTCGTATTGCTGGTTTAGCTACCGAGAGTAAATTTATTTAAATTGACTAATTATTTATTGTATTCTTAGTGAACTTTACTAATATATAGAACACTGTCTGTTTAATATGTAAATTTATACATACTATAATATTTTATTACTACCTAGGAATATACTAGGTACGTAAGTATGTTTAAAGTAATTTCTTGTTATATTGAGTTTATTTATGTATCTTAATTGATGAAAATGAATTCATTTTCAATATCATTTTATTTGAAAATTGACTTTAATTTAATAAAGTTTGGTGATATTCTTTTTTATTTTTAGTTAACTTCAGTGACTAACGGAAAGTGATATGGATTATATAAATATGAACATTTCTGTCACTTTTTTGAAATGACTGCAGCTATTGGTATAAGGCCTTTACAGTTTCTCGCGGCCTTTGGGGCAAGCCATAGGCTCACCGAGAGTTTGTTCTGTGCTGCCACTAGCGTAAGGGCGTCTCCTGCGAGACACGAACCTCAGCTTGGGCAGTCGCGGGAATGTTGGACCGGCCTAAGCAGACGGTTGGATTCTATTTGACGTCACGAATATGACGATAAAAGCTTCAATGGTGTTTAATGTATATTTTATTGACAATAGACGTCTAGATGACATAATTGTTTGAATAAGCATTTGACTATACAAGTGATTCGTCACACGCCTTGACAAAATGCACGTTTTTATTAATTAAGAAAATTATTGTTTGCTATCAACACTGGTGTTCATGCTATAAAATTCTGAATAAATAACTTAAATGAATAAAATCATCAACATAGAGAATATTAAAAACATCTTATGTATAATAATATAAAGGGTACAAAAATAACTAAAAATAAATAAAAATAAAATATTTTAAATTTTAACTTTTTGGTCTTTATTTCAATCAAAAAGTTTTTAGTGAAAGTAATCAATTCAAGCTATTTGAGAATGACATAACAATAAAAAAGAAAATTATATTTCAATTTAAAATTCTTAAGTTTAATAAATGTAAAAAAATCAGTAAAATTATTTTTACATAAATTTTTTATATAAATATCTATCTAAATTCTTGTGAAAATGGCAGACATTGATGAAGAAAAGGCGAGTGGTGATGGATCTGATCAGAAGCCGGAGGAGGTCCCAG
This sequence comes from Delias oraia, assembly GCA_018230265.1. Taxonomy (NCBI): domain Eukaryota; kingdom Metazoa; phylum Arthropoda; class Insecta; order Lepidoptera; family Pieridae; genus Delias; species Delias oraia. The sequence goes on along the minus strand of DWCF01000140.1, from coordinate 24,054 downwards.
AACCTGAGGCTCCAAAAGTGCCCGATGTTGAGCTCATTGTTGATGGTTTTGGTTTCATGCCCAAGGACTATCCGCGCGCTTCCAAGAGCAGAACTTCCAACGTTTTTACCAAATCTTCAAAAATTTTAAAGGAGATAAAAGGAACAGAAGCAGAGCAGAGCCCTTGTGCATCGAGTACAAATATTGATATAGTGAGAAGATATACTTGGAAAACAAAGAATAGAATGACTGTTCAGGTATACTTGTAATATCTCAAATATTGAGACAATTCAAAAGTATTTTTCACACTAAATATTAGATACCTATAGATAAATATTATACGTGAAATTTACCTGTTTATAAGTAAAACTTAAGGATCGCTTTAACCATTTTTTAAGAATAACGAAGTACTTTTAATATAACATTATAGAATTATAAAGAATTTTACGAAATTACTTTATGAAATTTATCATAGATCATTACATACGGAGCTACAATAACGTCAATTCAAGCGCCAGACCGAAAAGGAGGACCAGATGATGTGGTAGCAGGATTTGACACTTTAGAGGGTGATGTCATACTTCAGATTTTTTAACGTAGTTAGCAAAATTTTCTTATCCACTCCGCATGAACTTGAATATTTATTAAAAAAATCTGACACGAAATCTTTCATTTATTTAATAAAAAAATTTTTCTTGTTATCTCAACTAAATAATTTTTTTTGGATATATATAATCAATATTCTTATAATGTATACAATTTTTTGCAGAATATTTCCAGCCCAGGAATCCGTATTTCGGCGCAACAATAGGACGATATGCAAATTACATACGAGACGGCACAATGGTAGTGAGGCCTTCGGGGAGGATGTATATGCTCTCTACGAATCGAGGGCATAACCACTATCACGGTGGATATATGGGGTTTGATAAGGTAGGTTAAACTAAAAAACAAGCAGGTTGAAAATTTTTTTAAGGAACCATTTGAAAGCGAGAACTAGTTTGAGTTTTTTGGCCAATTCGTCTAATGCGTTTAAAAAATATATAATGTAATGTATAAATTATTCACTCTCTGGCAAAACTTGACAGAGGCCGGGCGAGTATCTTAACACTATAACACCCGCAGGAGAGCCATATTGAAGCATATTCTGACGCGCTAAATACCAGCGTGAGTCAATATTAGTACTGTATTTTACTGAGTGAGTGAGGATATCGGAGGCCCTTGAAATTATTCCGTTAAAGTGGCGTGAAATTCCGGCAACAGAACCAAAGCGCGAATTATGGCGTGGTTCTCCATGGGTGGCTGCAATCTCTTATCGATGAAGAGATCCGCCTGCTCCGTTGCCCGCTATGCCATAAAAAACAACTAAATTTATGTTAAATAACTTTATAATTTAACAACGAAACGGATTCTATAGATTACGTACTATCTGGTGGAGAAATAGTGCCGTAAGAAAACCTTTAGTGTACGTATTTTAATCATAGATATAAATATATGTTAGATAATGGTGAAATTAAAAAGATATTTTATGTTGAAAATGTAATTTGTCTTTTAGTTATATCAAAAGAAAGAAAAAATATCTATTTCTTTTAATAAATTGGTCCTGTGAACTGAAACCTTCACACTTTTGATCAATAATAAGCCTTTATTATAATAAAAAATAATAATACATAAATGAAAGTATCAGCGGACGGATTCCACGTGGAAGGAACGACTCATCTTTTAAGGCAATGCATGAATCAATCCAATTTTTGACTTTCGAAAGAACAGCAGTGCTGCTCAGCCAGGCCATGCGTCATCGATCTAGACAGATGGTAGTCGGAAGGGCCAATCTCTGGGCTATACAGACACTGGGGCAAAATTTCCCACTTCAGTGTTTCCATGTATGCTTTGACGAGCATCAAATTTTGTTCACTTGTCCTTCACTTGTTCTAAAGGTTGAAAACCACTTTTGACATGTTCTAATCTCTGGAATTTGTATACTCAGGATAAATTTACGAAATAAATTCATTAGTTTTTGTTGTATTTCGCTTTGATTTGAACAACAAAATTAAATTTAAATTACTAAAAAATAACTTGTTCACAAGATGCAATAGCTGTCAAAGTCAAAATAATAACGTTTATAATAGATATACAGTTAATAATACATGTAAACATTTCAATTCGCCCATTTTATCTACTTGCATAGTAGTAGCCAATTTATATTGATTTTTTAAAATATATTTTCATTCGTGATGATTTCACCTGGCAATACACTGCTCAATAATCTCTTGCGCAAATCGTGACGTCATAGGATTGACTGTTTTTCACGTGGGAACTTCGTCATTGTTACCTGTTATACACACTTTTCGAAATTGTTATGTTAGTTATAATTGTGCTGAGTTTGCTTTCATCAATGATGAAATGGAGTTGTATATAAAACATTATATTGTAAACTGATTCAGTTCATATTAGTTTATATATCATTAGATATATAAAATGTTTATTTTACTTAGGGTTATATATAAAAGGTACAATAAAATAAAATCACATGAGCGTATTGAATTTATATCATATACATAAAAAATTTAAAAATACCGCTTGTGTCGTAAAAAGCCGGCAGCACAGCCAATGCGCGGACTATGCCTTGGTGGTCTGCGGTGTTCTGTAACCATATAGGAGACCCACCCGCTCCAGTGTCCGCTGTACTATAAAATATTCTTCATATTCTACATTCTATTCATATTTTAGATTCAATATTTGATATTTTGAAAATATACTCTGTCTCTTTCTGGGCTGTCCCTCATTTCTGAGAATCGTGGTCGTCTGATAATGACCACGATTCTTTGAACCCCGATGGATTTCAAAACCTTTTATGCAGACTCTCTTGGGAAATAGCAGCTGTTTCTCAAGAAATTTAAAGACTCCAAGGTCACTGTAGCCTCATCGGTCGGTTGCCCGACCGGTAGTATGGTTATACCTCCATTGCTAGGTCGTCAGAACCTTGTCCGTTATCTAGTTGGAAGAATCGCGGCTTTTAAAGGGCACCGCCATCAGTATTTCATGATGAAAATACTCGCGGGTAGTTGAAGTTGATCGCATGTAATTTTTGTTCTTCCATTACTCTCAAATATAATATACATACTGGCCTTTAATAGGGTAGTTAAAGTTAATATATTTGGCATATTTTTTTTATTCTATAGCGGACAACGGAGCACGTGCCTCTTCTATATGGAAAGAGAACACCACCGCCCACGAATAACTGCACCACACTCCGCGCATGGTTGTTTCCGGCTTTTTACGCCGCTTAAACGTCATTTTTAAGGGCCTCCAATATCCTAACTCACTCAGCGAAAATAGTAGACGCAACGTTTCGCGCTAAGTATTTTAGTGTGAGCCCGTGGTATCATTTCGGACGAGCCGGCCAAATTAGTGCGTCAGCATATGCTTAAGTAAGGCTCTCCCACGGTTGCGACATTATTAAGATACTCGACCGGCCACTGTCAAGCTCTTCCAGAGACCGAATAAATTATTCATTAAATTATTATTGACCGAACCGAGACCCAAATACCTAGATTGCAGTCGAGATAACATTACAAATTACATTTGGTACGTCAGTCAAAGAAATATTTTCAGCAATTACTGAAATGTTTCAGGTGAATTGGCGCTCTTATATCATTGGGAATAAAGTTATCATGAGCCATGTTTCTGATCGATTCCACGAGGGATACCCTGGTACTCTGATGGTCCAAGTTGCTTTCGAAGTCACATGCGACAACACACTTAAAATTGAGATGAAATGTACAACAAGTGAACCGACGATAGTGAATTTAAGCATCTCGCCTTACTTCAATTTAGCAGGACATGTAAGTTTAATTATTACACTACATAGTACATAGTATACTCTAAGTGAAATTGAAAAAAAAATTGTTCCCCTTTGAATAATAAACAGCAATATTTAATTTAATGTCGATTTCGCATTGGTCTAAATTGGGACGCCATAAGGTAATCTAATTTATTTATTTACTATAAGAGCGAAATAAGTCAATTGTATTTAAATTATATTCGCTCAAGAAATAAACGTTTCTCGACTAAATGTCTACTTTGATTTGCATTTGCAGTTTGCAACAGTTAAATTACATGTCGATTTATTGTAAAAAATTAAATTAGTAAAAATTAGTAAAAAATATGTATTATAAAAAATTTATATACATATCTTACCATACTCTTTATTATACAGTTTTTTACCATATAAGAGAGCCACCTGCTCCGTTATCCGCTATAGAATAAAAAAGTACTAGACGAAATAATATTATACATATTCTATTATTAACTTAATAAGATGTAAATATATGTACTTTATATGTTTAGGTAGGTAGAGGACTTGAATAGGTTGATGATGATATCTACTTTACGTTATTTCAGCACGCAGGCTGTGAAACTATGTATGACCACATATTTACAATCAATGCAGATAAATACACAGCAGTGGATGACGATGGGTTTGTGACGGGTAAGTTACCACCATATAGATAAACAGTAGTTTTAATGTGGAGGCGCCGAAGGGCTCAGGCAAGCAAAATATCGATGGTCAGGAAAGAAGAAAATAAATATAGAATATGTTCAAAAAACTTTTACTAATCATTAAATAAATCATTAAAATAATGTCCGTGTGGTTACCGGATTAGAAAAGTACCACTCTCAGTCATCCTAATGGGATGTCGTAAGAGGCGACTTCACGGGAATGTGGGCAGCAGCGCCTTTCCGAGTACAGCCAAGCATGGTGATAAAGGCAAAATACCCTCCATGCTTGGGGAAGGTCTATGTCCAGCAGTTGTCTTGATAGGCTGATGTTGATGACTGTGATCATTAGGTCATCATAGAAGTGCGTATTTGACGAATTTAAATATAAAATGTCACCGAACAATACCGAAAATATCTTTAGTGTTTTTTCTATTTAAAATTTAATAGTTGTTTCCTTTCCTATGTTATGTATTTTTTATAAATTCTAGTACACACGGCAAATATACTGCCCGGTGCGCCACCTATCGGGTTTAATTATAAACTCGGAGAAATCTTTGGACCCGCCCAATAAATCGATACATTAAATTTTTGTAGTCGGTTAAAAATATTTGATACTTTTATATGGTAATTTATACTAGATTATAAATTTATGTTTCAGGTGAAAAGAAAATTGTAGGATCTACAGCATATGATTTTCGGGTCCCACGAGTTCTAAGAACAATGCTGCCTAAAATAATTCAAGGCGGCTATGACGTTAACTATTGTATTTCACAGGGAACTGAACAAGATTTAACATTTCAAGCTCGGTGTGTATTCATATGTATACAACATAGAACGTTAATCTTCCTATATTACCTGAATTTATGCAGAAAAAGTCGAGTTATCTTTCAAAGGTCTATAAAAATTAGACAAAATAAAGGTGCCTAAGTTTCGTTCTGGCATACGAAAAGCTGCAGATCTTTTTAGGAGCAAAAAGAGTAATGCTTCTAGAAAGATCAACGAAGCGGAGAAAAACATAGCATTACATCTCCCTTTATTTCATATATCGGCCGTATAATACTTAGGAAATATTTGATGAAATTACCAACATAACATGTTATATATAATTTGAGTCATAAATATATATAATAATGTTTTAAGTATTCGAAATAAAGTTATAAAAATACTCAGCATGAAACGGCACTTGTACCGTGTTTTGCAGAGTGAATGAAGATATCGGAGGCCCTTAACAGTGCCGCTTGAGCGGTGTAAAAAGCTGGCAACACAAACAATGCGCGGACTGTGGCGCAGTTATTCATGGGCGGCGATGTTTATAGGAGACCTACCTGCTCCGTTGTCCGCTATAGAATAAAATTTATATATATTATCTTGAACACCTTATATTTTTCAGTGTGTTGCACCCAGTTTCGGGACGCGTCCTGGAAGTTTACAGTAACCAGCCCGGTATGCAGTTTTATACGGGGAATCTGCTACCAGATCCTGCAAAGATTGTTGAGGTATCTTTACTTATTTGTTGAGTGCAGTACCATATAAATTGTCTGTGTGAAAGAAACTTATATAGAGACATTCAAAAGTGTTAACGTATTCATGACACGTACAAAAATGGATCTAAGAAACTATTATAGCATTAAATACACTCAAATTAAACCGACGGCATCGTGTAGCGTTTTCTAATAGTTGTCTCGTGGTGATGTGTTGACAGAGCGATCCCCTTTAACATAAAACAAAAATCATGATTGGCATTATAGTTGCTGTAGTTACCTTGTTTTTTGGCAACAGATATTTTATAGGGAGTACATTTCCTAAGGTCCTTCTCGTCTCTTCTACTTCAACCAAAGGGTCAACATATATACCGCAATTCATTCGATTGCCAGAGCGTCCCGTTCAGCTGTCTGGGAGCCGCGGCATTTGTTGTTTGCCCCCTCTCCCTTAAATCCCTGATAAGGCAATACAACCTTATAGAGCCTCGTATCTTAATGGTTTAAAAAGTGTAGCACGAAACTCGAGGTATCGGGTTCGAATCCCGGTCCGGACAGTTATAATTTAATTTATAATTTATTGGGTCTCTGGAAGGGCTTGACAATGGTCAGGCGAGTGTCTTAATACTGTCGTGGGAGAGACTGACGCAATAATTAGGCGGGGTCGTCTGAAATGATACCACGGGCTCACGGAATACTCCGCGTGAAACGGTACTTGTACTGTGTATCGCAGAGTGTGTGACTATATCGAAGGCCCTTAAAAAGTGCAGCTTAAGCGGCGTAAAAAGCCGGTAACACAATCAATGCGCGGACTGCGGTGCGGTGGTTCATGGGCGGCGATGTTATTACCATATAGGAGACCCACCAGCTCCGATGACGGCTGTAGCATAAAAAAATTACAACACGTGAATTCCTCTATCTATAAATTATAGGTAACGTGAATGTTTCTAGAATGCATTGGACACTATACCGTAAATTCTAATAGTATTATAATGCAACAGAACGCGAGTGAAGAAGCCGGCGAAGCAACTGACAATGTAGATGGTGAAAGTGAGACGAGCAGTAGAACGAGTGCGAATGGAGAAGAGGCGAATGAAGAGGAGAGTGTGGTTATTATATTAGTAGTTCTTATTTTGCGCATATCGTCACTTTTGACTTAACAATGATTTTTTTTTTTATTCTGCATCGGACAACGGAGCAGGTGGGTCTCCTATATGTTATGGTACGAGAACACCGCCGCCCATGAACAACCGCGCTACAGTCCGCGCACTGGTTGTGTTGCCGGCTTTTTACACCGCTTAAACGGCACTTTGAAGGGCCTGATATCCTCACTCACTCTACGAAACACAGTACAAGTACCGTTTCATGCTGATTATTCTGTGAGCCCGTGGGATACCACGGGGTATTATTACCACGGCCTTCCGAAGTTATCACTTCGGACGAGCCGGCCAAATAAGTGCGTTAGCATATGCTGCAGCATGGCTCTCCCACGGCAAAATGTCTTCAATTATATATTGAAATATATATTAAGTTGTTAAATGAAGTTACTAGTTTGTTGTAGTAATTTTGTTGTTTTGTATGTATAAGGTTGTTAAAGTTAAATTTCTTATTTCGAAAAAATTCGTTTTCATAAATAACAAAAAGTTTTTTTCAAGATAAATGTGCGTTTTTAAATTCAACTTATGACGGATATCGGACAACCTATACATCACACTTTCCCCGAAAAGAAATTCTATGTTAAACAGACACAGAAAATTATCTATATCTGTTCAGACACTCTAACATTAGGTATATACAAAAGTTGGTGTTCGAGATATTTTGTGAATATTAAAATTTTCAGGGTAAGAAGAGTTACGGCTACGTTCCACTATTGGGCAAGCAAGGAACGTATTATAAGAAGCATGGCCTCTTTACCTTGATGCCGCAAAACTATCCAGATGCAGTAAACAATGTAAGATTTTTATAATGTATTAAATTTATAATTTATTTAGGCTTCGTGACAGTGGACTTTGGGACAGTGGGCAGGTGAGTGTCTTAACGCTGCTGCGGCCATGGGAGAGCCATGCTGAAGCATATGCTGACGTATTAATTGGGCCGGCTTGTCCGAGTGATACCATGGGCTTACAGAATGCTCAATGTGAAGCGGTACTTGTGTTGTTTCGCTGAGTGAGGATATTGGGGGCCTTGAAATGAAGCCGCTTAAGCTATAAACGTAAGCGTATAAAGTCGCCAACACAACCAAAGCGCGGGTTGCCGCGCGGTTTTCTTGAGCGGCAATGTTCTCTTTACCATATAAGGCACCCACCTTGTCCGTTGTTCGCCAAACCATAAATAAGATGTATTTGTCATCGTTATTTATTTTTAATCTATAGTTATACATCAATCACTTTTAAGCATTTAAGCGTTAACTTAAAAGAAAATAAATCCTTTTGTTTAAAAATAGCAAAATAATTTAAGTAGAATAAGTAGGTACACTTAAGAGATATTGTTGTTGGAAACGGTCGTCATTATGAAGGGATTAAATTGAACAAAGGTTTTATACGCATCAGAGAATTAAAAAGCCAATAAAAATAATAAAAACTATTCAATACAACAAAAAAATAGCATTTTCCGCTTTGTACTATGCTTGTTAAGGACTATTTGTAATATGGCGTAAGCTTTCATTTGTGCTCCAATAATAGACTATAGAATAGGTATTAGAGGTTATTGTATACATTGCTAATTAATTATAATCTTGTTTTTCAGAGAAATTTTCCGAATTCAGTTTTAAATCCGGGTGAAGTGTATGTTCATCGAATACAATATAAATTTGGAATTTTGCTTGGTAGATATGTCTGAAGAAAAAGTGTAAAAGTCTATTGTAAAACGTTTTTGAAAAATATTATGTCGTTGTCTTATTTGATATCTTCCTTTCCTCTATATTTTAATATTGTTTAATTTATCTAACTGAATTAAACTAAACTTACCTGATTTTAATTCAAAGTCAAAGAATGTGAACTTTCTATTTGCGTAGATATATTGATCAGGCAAGAACTTAGTATTACACTAATCTAATATAAATAATAATGATTTTAAGAACATTTAGCTGGCTGTGTAGGCTTGAATGGCGTAATTCTTAGACTTGATCAATTCCTTTGTAGGTAAAAAAAGGACTAAGAATTAAAAAATTAAAATTAAGAAAATTAAGAATTAAAATAATTCTCCATACCTGGTTCAGTAGCTAAAGGATTAAACATGTATATCTCAGAAGTGGCATGCGAGAAGCTTCAGGCGTCCCTATTTATACTTTTAATTATTAAAGTAACACATCCATATCTTAAAATTAATTTCCATTAATGTTTCTTATGTTATAAAGAAAGTGATATATAATTGCACTTCTATTATGAATAAAAATACTTTCAAAAATTGATTCCGATGTAACGATAAAAAATGAATTATTTGCAGCATTTAAAATTTAATATTTCTTCTGAATTTGTGAGTATTTTAGTAATTTATTGGCTAATAAATAGAAAGTATATATAGTAAAATACCTAAAGCAATATAATAAAAGATGTCTGTATATTTCATCCAAACGTATTCTAGTTTACTTGTACCATCATAAATTGTGTGTGATTGACATAACTCGAGCCATTCAACTTTTGCTTTTAATAGTACAGGGTACGATATTTTATGATTACATTTATGTGAGATTTGAACTTACTACGCGTGAATTAAGATTTACAACATTTATTAGTGGGATGCTTTGAATCTAGGTTATCTCACGGAGAATAGCTCTTGGAGTTAAAAAGCTCTAGAAAATGTAAGTGTAAGCACAAACATTCATTCACAAATTATACGTTTATTTTCTATGTGTTTTTCTCTGAATTGCTTCGTAAATGAAGCGAAAATTTAAAATTTTAAAAATAATTCATTATTTAAATTGGCTTATTTTATATTTTTATTGTAACCAAAACAATGTTTTTGTTTGGGAAGCAATTTCTTGCGGTCCGGGAATCCTGAAATCTTCATGATACTGGATATTATTATTAAGAAATATCCTAAGTTTTAGGTGAATTCGTATAATTAATATTCAAGGCCATACCGTCATCAAAAACATTAAGGAACTATTATTAGGTATGTGGAGTAAAGGTAATACGTTGTAGAATTTCTTAAATCATAATTTTATTACTTTAAGATCGATCGAGTAGGTATTATTAATAATTTAAAAAGACAAAGTTCATAGAAATACTTTTAAACAGACATAATTTTATTGTAAAATGTGTTTAAACTTATGTAGTATCTATTTTTTTAAAGTTGATCTAAATAAATAACATTTAAAGATCTGTGGCAAAAACATAGATTTTTTTAAAAAATATAGTTTTTTTATATTTACATAAATATCGAAGTATAAAAATGGCTGAATTCGGTTGCTTTTCATGTTTGTTATCCGAAAGGCCCGTGTTAATTGTATGTTAAGGATAATTATTTCTATAAAATATTTGAATTTGTGTGGTTTTTATCGGTACACTATAAATAGCAATGACAATATTCTATCAGAAACAATAATTGTGGTCACGTCACCAATATTGTTTTTCATCTCACTATCGCAAATTACGTCAGTTTCATATTTCAACCAAATTCAATAAGATATTTTCCTTAACTTCATCTTTATAAATAATAATAATCATAAGTAATATAATAATAATATAATATTATTATATAATATAATATGTAATATAAATATAATATTTTTCCGGTGATAGGCCGATATACCGGATTAATGTTTGTTTTGTGACTACATAATTTTCATATTTGTATTGTATACCGGACAACGGACAAGGTGGGTCTCCTTTACGCGAAACAATTCTGAAGTACATATAGGTGATTTTTGATATAAAATATTATATCAAAAATTATATTGTTTTGTATCAAAAATTATATTATTGCATTACTCCAAAATTGTACATATCAAGATGTGTATACAAAAAAGGCTTGTAATAATTAAATTTGATTCACTAGCATGCTATGTGAGGAAATTTCATGAAAATCCAGTCTTGTCAACAGAAAAATTGGCATCAATTTTTTGCAATGTTTATCCAATTTTTGGTCGGAACTACGTCATAGTATTATAAAATAACTAATAGGCAAGCATTTTTCATGATGCCCAGGCTGAAAAAAAATCACATTATCTATATTTGGTTAATTTAATATTTAATAAAAACTACTTTATAGACCATTTTGAGATCATTTTTTATTTTTTATTCTATATTAGACAACGGAGCATGTGGGTCTCCTATATGATAAGAGAACACCACCGCCCATGGCCAACCGAGCCATAGCCCGCGCACTGGTTGTGTTGCCAGCTTTTTACGCCACTTATGCGGCATTTTTAAGGGCCTCCAATATCCTCACTTACCCAGCAAAAGTAAGAAAACCTCTCAGCCAAGGTTAAAATTTTATGGCTGATTTGTAAACGGTATAAATTATATATATATTATTTCTGAATCGGAAATTAAATGGACTGAATTAACTTATTCACACCGCTATTGTATACTCTTAGTCCTAGTTTGTCCATAGGTGTGTTACTGGCCCTAAAAATTTGGTATTCTTTTTTGAAATAAAACTCCTTAAAACGCTTAATTCTGGAATTAAAAAAAAATAAGGTGATACGTATGTAACCTGGATGTTCAAAGCAATCCAGAGGATGAGGCTTATATTTGGGAGATCTCACCCAAAGGTCAAAGCGATGCTATATTTGGAATCGAATTTGCTCTTAATAGAGTAGCAACCGACAATCTTTTTATGCCAAATTATGCCTATTTATTTATTCTATAGCGGGCAACCTAGCAGGTGGGTCTTCTATATGGTAAGAGAACAACGCCGCCCATGAACAACCGCGCCACAGTCCGCGCATTGGTTGTGTTACCGGCTTTTTTACATCGCTTAAGCACCACTTTTAAGGGCTTTCGTTATACTCACTCACTCTGCAGTATCCTGTGTTATCACTTCGGACGAACTGGCCTAATTAGAGCGTAAACATATGCTTCAGCATGGCTCTTCCACAGCTGCGAGATTATTAAGACACTCACCCGGCCTCTGTGAAGCCCTTACAGAGACCTAATAACTTGTAAATTAAATTATATGTCCGAACCGGGATTTGAACCCGATACCTCTTCATGGTACACTTAAAAATTAATTGAACTTCTCTAATCTATATGTATATATAAACTCAAAATATCGTGAGTTTGATAATTATAAGCTCTTACAAACGAAAGGAATTAAAATGATTTTGCTATCATTGGCTGTGTAAAATATTAAGTAAGTAGTTTCAAAATTGTTAAAATATAAACATGTTCATCACCTTATTTGATTATGACACAAATATAACCTTCACATCTTCGATGAAATACATTTAATACGATTCCTCATAAATTTGTTTGAATTATCAACAATATAATTCCAACGAAAAGGCAAAGTATGTACTTAAACGTTATTCAATGTGTAAATATACCTTACGATCTGCCAAACCTTAACCGAAGTACAATTTAATTTGAAATTTTAAAAAGATTGAAATAGGTATTGTTAAGTTGTGATTCGCGTTTCTCGTACTTCAGTGATAAGCGCAAGAGGTCATAGAACTCACGAAGATTGAGTCTTGTGAGTGAGAGGGATGGAACGCTTTCTTAACGTGTAGGTAGGGCTTTATCCTTGCAACCTACTTGGTGAGACACCGGTATGCGGGATAAAGCGCACTCGAATATTCGCAAATTTTTGCTTTCTAAATATAATAACGAAAACTTTATATGTCTATTCTAGTTACATCATTCTAAATGTAATTTTTACTGTATTAGTTTTTATATTTTTGTAAATTATCAAATTAGTTTCCTTTGTTAGCTAATGTATCTATCGTAACTAGGTACTTCAATTATAGTTGTTTATATAAAAGTAAATAAAGATGATTGTAATCACTATAATATATTATATACTATATATTAACAATAAGTTTAATGAACTCTTTACTATTTATAAGATATTCATAACACGTTTTCCAAAGAAATATGTATAAAACCTATAAATCCATCATATATTGTGGATATCCATAATTTATTTTTTTATAGAATAGCGGACAACGGAGCAGTTGGGTCTCTTATATGGTAAGACAACATCGCCGCCCATGGACAAGAGCGCCACAATCCGCGCATTGATTGTGTTTCCAGCCTTTTACGCCACATAAGCGGCATTTTTTAATGGCCTCTCTTATCCTCACTCACTCAGCGAAATATATTACAAGTACTGTTTCACGCTGAGTATTCTGTGAGCCCGTGCTATCACTTCGGACATGCCGGCCCAATTAGTCCGTCCACACATGCTTCAGCATGGCTCTCCCACGGGTGAGTCGTTCTGAAACATAAGCTCATTTTTATATATAATTGCATTTAGAAAAGATTTATTACTATATAATAGAAAATTTAAAGAGGCATATTATTTAGAGATTAGCTTTTTAAAGAATTATGCACTTATATTTATGAGGAATAAATTATTTTGATTTCCAATAAATACTAATTGAATATAATTATCTTTTGGATGGCAAGGAAGGCTTTGCCAATATATAAGGTTCGCGTAGGCGCCTGTTGCAAGATATTAGCGATGCATGCAATGTGTTAAACGAGTAGGTCGCTCGAATACAGCGACGCTCCGCGTACTCCATTCGCGGTCTGACGCTGGCGGGGCACAGTCAATGCCTTTGGTGCCCCCTCGCACCAAGTTCTATAACACTACAATACCAGTTCATCCAACAGAATTATGAGGGCCGGTCATCTCTCGACGGCCCTGGTCCTTGTCGTAAGCTCACTACTTTGCGAGGTAAGCCGCTCATTTGCGAATTTACTTATATACTTTCGAATTTAACTTTTCTAAAACTTTTTTTTCAACTTCATCGAATAACTTAATCAGTCAGTAACTTTTTTTATATTTTTCACATAAACTTTTTATGTTAAAATACTAAACATAACCAAGTTTACTGCCGGAAAGAGCCGGTTGCTTAAAGACTGAATACAATTTTATTTAAGTGTTATTTTAGTGCATATTTTATTAAAATGCACTTATGAGTTTTATTTAATTAATTTAGTGCATGTAGGCTTCCTTTTTGTTTGAAAATAGAACAGTGAGATTATAAATTAAGCATTACTTAATAATTATAAAATTAAAATTTAATTTATGTTTCGCTAGTAGTAAAAATAATATTTAAAAGTAAAAATTAATTTTTATGTTAATTTTATATATGAAATCCTTTTACGTATTTGAAATGATAAAGTATTAAAAGTTTATAGTTGTCAAAATGTTGATGCCGTGCAAATATGATATGCGAAACGTCCGAATACAATATTTAATATTTTCATAGTAATCTCAAAAGTAAACTCTGCAAGTAAACATCGTCAGTTCCTGGATGTCATAGTAACTCCATCTGCTAATTTTAGATATAATTGATACAACCAAAGTTTGAAACGCAAAGTGTATCAATTTTTGTTATGTATTAATAATACTTTAAGAACGAAGCTACAGTGTTAACCAACATTTTCATGATACGATCGTATACATTTAAAACCTTAGCTGCAAAGATGTAACTAATCTCATGTAATTTAAGTAAATACATCGATAGAATGTCAAACTATGCAAAATGGGAGAAATTGTTAATAAGCCATTATGCCGACGTACAAAATTATTTAATAATTAAAAACACTTAAAACATTCAATATTATCTAGAAAATTATAAAGAATATAGACATTTTAGACATGTTTTTTGTATTTTTTAATTTATTTTAATGCTTCCTACAAGATTTAGTATCCTACGAGTTGGGAATCAATAAGTATGTATTTTTAAATATTGCAAAAACAAGAACGCTTGCTAATTATATGCAATATAACATTTTACTTAAAGCTGGTTAACAGTTGAATTGCAATACTGTAAAAAATATGACTTGAACGTAGGGATATAAACATGATATTTCTTATCTGTATTGCGTGCCTTTTAAATAGAAATAAGTTAAAATCATTTGTTTTTTTACATCATTTGCATTCCTTGCTTTATAATTGTAATGAATCAAAAATTACAAATTTCGTATATTAAATATAATTAATAAATATAAAAAAAAAGTTATTTTAATAAAAAATAACATTCAACAAAATAAAATTCAAAGACTTGAATATAATAGAATACTATGATAGAAATTTTGTTACATAATGTCAATTATTTCGCGTAGAAAATGGTATAATTTCTTAAGAATTAAATTAACTTAAAAATATGTTTCATGCATAAGGTTTATCCTTATAATTTATTCAATTATACATATAAATTAAATAAACCGAAAAATGTTTAAGTTTGGGCAATAATTATTTAAAACAATTAAAAAAGATATACAATGCAGATTTTTTTTACCAAATTTGTTATTTAATTTAATTTAAATTTAATTTCTTATTTTTAAGTTGTTAAAGTTTTTTTATCTTCTATAGTTATAAATTGTATATGGGTAAGCGTTTGTAAGAATGAACATTGTTTCACAAACTGAATGTTTTCCTCAATGCGGGATATGCAAGCCTAACGAATATCCTTGTGCAATCGGATCATCAATCTCGTATCAGAAGGCGTCGCTTCAGTCTTTATTCAATTTTCTGTCTCGAAAATACAGGAATATTCTTAAAAGCTTTCATGCAACAAAAAATCCGTACTTTTTTACCACGCGTTAACCTTATGATAAAATGAATTTACAATGAAATACCTAAACTGTCAAAAAAGATCCACTTTTCTTATTTATAAAAACATGGTAAATAATATTTTTTTTATATGCTGAACATATCCATCATATAAAATTAGTTAATATATTTAAAAAAAATCAATAACGATTGAAATGACTGAATTTGTCACTACAACAAACCCATTAATCAAACACAAGATATCTAAGAATTATTATAATCATGAAATGATCAATGATCATGACAGTAATTGTTTTATAAATTGAGTGTGAGACTTGAAATTCAATCTATGGTTTGATTTGCATCGACTTAGCAGCACGCTCTGATCGAATGTTACTGAAATATAAGACATTCTTAAACCTTTTTTTTCTTATCAATAAAGTATGTATGAAAACTTTTTACCCGATGGAGAGGCATGCTGAAGCATGCGCCAGCATGGCTCTGTGTCAACAGTAATTGGGCCGGCTCGTTCGAAGTGATACCACGGGCTCACAGAATACTCAACGTGAAACGGTGCTTGTATTGTATTACGCTGAGTGAGTGAGGATATCGGAGGCTCTTAAAAATGCCATTTCAGTGGTGTAAAAAGCCGGCCACACAACCAATGCGCGGACTGAAGCGCGATTGTTCATGAGCGGCGGTGTTCTCTTACCATATAGGAGACCCACTTGCTCCGTTGTCCTCTATACTAAAAAAAAAATTAAAATTATATAAAACTATAAAATTATTTGCGTTTGTATAATAATAACATGAATAGTTTTTCAATATATTAAACGACTGAATATTACATTTCTGCAAAATGGTATCTAAAAATCGTATAATATTAAATCCTATTGTAATCCTATAACTTTAGTAATTGAAAATGTAATATACCATTAGTAAGTGTTATGAAGAACTGTGATTAGTAAATTACTAAGTAATAATTCACGTATGAATTGTGGTATATACATATATTTAGCTACGAACACTTAATTTTTATTTGGTATGTAAATTGTACTAAGAATAGATTTTAGGCTGTATATTGTGCACAACAATTAACACAAACTTGAAGTTAAATTACAAATAGATGTATGGCCTCTAAATAGTTAAGGCAAATTAAAGTAAGAAGTTTTGTCCAAATACTTAGATGGAAACAAGATAGAAACTGCTTAAATATACGCCAGGTTATTGTGAATATCAAATAAATGAATAAAAAATATCGATGGTGTAATATTTGAAGATGCTTAGTACAAATATTAGCATCAATTAATATTATTTAACGCGTAACCAATTTACTATCAACAAAACTGGGCAGTCGATAGTCGCTTAGCTACTGTTTGAATTTGACCCCATCAAATCCGCAATCGAGTAAGGGTTATCTTCTGCTTCCCGACGACTGGGTATCAGAGTACGTAAAAATAAATGGCTGTACCACTGTCTTCTTTATACATAAACACATACAACGATGTGCGACAGAGAACGCCAAAATACATACGGCAGTTGTGTAAACATGCAATTGATAAAGATTTTACCTAGATAGTGATTATCTTGAACGTTAGCGTTTGTAATCGCGAACTCCGCGAAATTTGGCCTCTTTAAACAGTTCTTAAAAGGGGTTACTTATAAGATGTGTAAATAAATCAACGATCCCATGTTTATATGTGGACTTAAATGTAGATTGATAATGTGGAATTTAGCGCACCGTTTTTTTAGATGTATGTAATGGGTATTTTGTTCTTGCTTGTCTGTATTTTTATAGCGTTAGTAAGGTATTAAGAAAATAAAGAAATATAAGCCTTTTTAACTGACCAACAAAGAAAATTAAAAAAATCTTATCAACTTGAAGTGTAAATTTTTTAGCTTTATATTATATTGTCAATTTAAGTCCGAAATTTGTTAAATAACGATAGGGTCTCGCAAAATGATGGCATTATTCTGATTTTATATAAAATGAAAAGAGATATATCACATTACGTAGGTATATATTTTTTAGAACACAGAAAGTATAGTTTATATACATATTAAATTACATGAAAGTATATTGAATAATTTTGAAATTTTGCCTGCAGATTGGCATAACACACAAGTCAATATGAATGTTTATTTATAAATAAGATATTTTAAAGCATATTTTAATTTGATAATAGTCATTAAAAAAAAACAAACTAGGCTTATTAGCCTAGAAGCCTAAAATATTTTTTTTGAGATGTAAATGCTAATAATAATTTGCAAAACATTTTCGTTCTGCATATGTACTTGAGATATTGACAAATATTCGGATTTTATAATTATGTATGTTAACTTAACAATTTAATAGAGCCTCTCAAAAATACAAAAATATATAAATAATATTCAACAGTAGGTTTTTCCAATAAACTATTAGGAGAGTTTTCCTATAAAACAAATTAAATTAAATTAAAAAATTTTTTTTATATAGTATAGCCGACAACGGAGTAGGTGGGTCTCCCATATGGTAAGAGAACACCACCGCCCATGGACAACCGCGCCACAGTCCGTGCATTATGTTGCCGGCTTTTTACTCCACTTAAGCGGTATTGCCTTCAATATCCTTGCTGACTCCGCGAAACACAGTACAAGTAACGTTTCACGTTGAGCATTCTGTGAGCCCGTGGTATCGCTTCGGACGAGCTGGCCCATTTGCTGCGTCCGTATATGCTTCAGCATAGCTCTCCTACGGGTAAAAATTTATACAGGCCATTGTATTTTTTAGAAAACTCAATTAATTTTACTATCAATGACGACTATGAACCTGTAAATGTGGGACACTTCCCGACATAAATATCATAATTTACTCCCTATCAGTTCAGGTCAATGTATGTAAATTTAAAAATAATATGTCATCCATAACCTTTGGCAAAGGTTACTATTATAATTGCACTGTATATACCGCTATTAATATAAGTTGTTTTCGTTATTTTAATGGTTATGTATGCCCTGTCAGAATTTTTATTTATTAATTTTATATTTGGTTTTTAAAAGGTCTTGAGAATAGCTAGGTCGTGACTATGAAATAGCTAGGTAAGCGCTGTGTTGAAGCTGATGTATTAATTGGCGCGGCCCGCCCAGAGTGAGACTATATGCTCACACAAAGGACCAGTGTGAAATAGTTGTTGTACTAGAAATCACTGAATAAATGAGAATTGGAGGTCCATCTAGTTTCGTTTACCACCAGCGGCGTAAAAAGCTGACAACACAACAAAGGCGCTGTCTGTATGGTTGCAGTTCATGTGCGGTAGTGATGTTTTACCAACACCCGTATTATCCGTTGTACGGTTATATAATATGTATTTATATAATTTAACCATTACTATTTTATGTATTTACAAATAGCGCGAATTATTTATTTTATATGATATGTGTTAGTAAGTTTATTTATTTAATTTCACATTAATATCTTATTAGTTCAAATAGAATACTTTTTTATAATGCTTGTGCCATTAAAACAACCAAATTTTTTCGATAATTTTAGTATTTATTACAATTATACGACTAAATAAAAGCTCGGCAAATTAAGTATTATCGCAAGTTAGCGAAGATTGTCACTCTGAGGTTATCCAAAGTTATCGCTTTATTGTGTCAATCTCTCAATTTTAGTATTAAAAGTCGTTAAACTATGTTAAACGAATCACTTTTTACATTTTTGGGAACACTTATCTGTCCAGTTTATCATAAGTGACCCAACCCGAGGCCTTGCACAATACGTGATAACGGCAATTTGCCTATAAACGTTACATGTTAATTATAAATTGTTTTATATTTCTCAACCTAAATATTTATCAAACAAAATAAAGATAAATATTACAAAAAATAAATGGTAGCAAAGATTTAATAGTTCGTCGTTACGTTTCAGCAGCGGCGATTCAAATATGTATCTACTCAATCGTAACACTATGATAACTTATAATTTTCATGCGATTTAAACGTCTAAGAGAGGTGAAATTGAAAATACGTTCATGTACCGAGCGAGACAGATAGCTAGAGATAGTGTGGCCCATATTATTATCAGCATTGCTTAATCTGGATGCAGTTGATGCTATAAGATCTTTGTACTATAAAGACGAATTGATTAAAGCAGCGATCCCCAATCTAATTCAGTCACGGACTCCTAGGAATTCAAGGGCAGTTTTCACGGATCCCCTAAGAAAACAGTAAAAAAATCAGATTAGGTATTGATTTTAGTCATAATTAGCATTTGTGTATGGTCCAGAGATGACACCGCAGATCTCCTCGCGGACATACATATCCTCGCGGACTTCCGGGGTACGCTGAGCACAGAATAGGATACACAACATCAAAGTATTATTCATTTAAATGTTCTTGATTACCAACTGATACATAGTAGAAAATACTTTTAATTTATAATTTTTCAGAAATTATATTAAATTGTTAGCGCATACGCAATATTAATCATGTATATTAATTACCTTATTGAAAATATTATTAGAAATTATTATTATTATTTATTAATATGTAATATAGTATAGTTTTCGTCGTTCCACAATTGAGTGTTTATTAAGGAATTTTGTGCCGTGCCTCCTCTCTGTGGAATCAGCTGCCAGCAGTGATATTTACAAACCAATATGATGCTGGAACCTTCAAAAAATAGGCCGGCAACGCACCCGCGGATCTGCTTGCGCTAGGAGTGTCCATTGGCGGAGAACCGCTTACCCCAGCTGAGCCTTCACCTCGTTTTACACCGTTATCATTAAAAAAAATAAAGTAACGTTACTCTGTTACTTCGACGCTACTGCTAAAAAGGTGTTAATGTGGTACCAAGCCAAAATTAAATCTTAGTCATCTTCTAAATATTGAATGCGTGTCTTATCTTTACTTCACGACTAGATACAAGCCTTACGTCATGGCTAGAAAATTGCTCATGTGGCTGTCACTATTTTTGTCATTAGAGATTTTCCTATTTCTTAGTCGACAGAGTTATCGTCAGTATGTTACCTGTCTTGGATGAACAGTATAATTTTTTTAATAGTGTAGCGGACAAAGGAGTAGGTTCGTGTCCTATATGGCAAGAGAACACCGTCGCCCATGGAGAACCGTGCCACAGTCCACGCATTGGTTGTGTTCCCGGCTTTTTACGCCGCTTAAGCGGCATTTTGAAGGGCATTTGATATCCTCTCTCAGTGAAACACAGTAGAAGTACCGTTTTACGTTGAGCATTCTATAGTAGTTTCTTTGAATAAATTTTTTATAAATGTAAATGTTTATATTTCTTCCCGTTCACCCGAAGGCACCTCTTATCATGGCCATGAATATATTTACGGCTTTCCTATGAGCCAGTAACATATAACATAATAAATATTGCTTAGTTCTTACGGAATTATTTGACTGATTTCCTTAAAATTATTTAAAAATGTAACACTACATTTTTATTAAATTATATATTTTAAATAATCTTGTTTGTTCTTTTAAATTATATTTTATTAAATTATAAATAATTAAATTTGCCTGCTTTTCAAATAAAAATGCAATTGTTGTTATAGCGTAGAATTAAATCTGAAATCATTCTCGATCGAAATTAGAATGTACATAAATCGGTGTTCTATTTAAGTACATTCTAACATAGTAAAATTTGACGTTCATAATAGTTCGCGACACAGCCTTTTTTATTTAACTCCGAAAATACATGTTCACTTACGTGAATATTTTTTGTAACTTTGTTTTTTGTCGTGAAAGAAAACCTTGGTTTGCTGACGTCACAATATGAATCTAAGAGTTGTAGTTGGTTTTAAAACATGAGTTGTTTAGAATTTATTGATGTTTTTAAAATTGTAATTCTCTAAAAAAAAATACTTTATTTGTATTATAGTCCATATTTTTGCAGACCTTGAATATATTCTATCTTTAGACAAAAATAGATATAGATAGATATATAAGATACCATTTTAACTTTAAGAAATAACATTAAAGTTCGTATCATTATTTATACGGAAAAATTAAGTTTAATATGACAATAAAATTCAATCAAAATAGACAGACAATAAATTTACATACGTAGCTTAGTAAAACTTAAATATTTTGAATTTTTTTCACTTGGGTTTTAAATTTTTATTACATTTATACTGGTGTCCAATATACATGCTGGTTTATGGCGTTGAACAGCTTAGGTAAGGGCTTGGCGTAACTATGCAACGTTTCGAGATGCTGTTTTTTCGAACAAGTATGTTTCTTTGTGCCCTTCATGCCCATTTTATTATGAAAGAATATATAAAATAAAACACACATATTGAATTTATATTTGTTTCCAATTACCATACCTGTTTATCACATTATCAGTAATTTGAGTATTGCATCGTTTGGAGTTTTAAAATCTTCATCGTCCACTTTAGCTACTTCTTTCTTATATTCTTTTTTCTTATATTCTTTTCTATATTACTGAAATGCTACTGAGCCATAAATTCCTAAATCTCGCGATAGATGATTAGCATCTATCGCGATTCCTAATGTTACGAAATAATTGTTATGTTAATGTATCAATGTTAATCTCTTCTATTATTATGAGTTACCGATTTTTCTATACTTGGCCTGATGCACCAGTTTCCTTGACATGCTTATTTACTGGAGAACTTTATTGTTAGTGATATTTTGGATTCAGGTTCGAATTTTTCGAGATGCCCTTCATGCTTTGAAGCAATAAAATACTGCTTTTCGGTTGATGATAAATATTTTGTTAAAATCAAATATAAAAATATCTACGTATGAATTAATTATTTTAAAGAAATTGAAAGAATACAAATTTATAAAAAACATAATTTTTATAAGAAAATATTTAAAGAATTTTATTGTTTTAATGTTACTGTAACATAGGAAAATGGCTTTGTTTTTTACAATATAAATGGGGCTAGTATTTATTTTACTATCAGTTTTTAAATGAGTTTATTATTTATATATTTAGATAAAAGGGTTATTAGTACCTACATATTCGAATAGGAGATAATCTATGCACTTACTGACATGCAAGTGTGCACTTGTCTCCTGCGAAGGATCGAGGCGAAGGAAACATCCCCAGGTTTAAAGTGTCTCCCTAGGGTATGGTTAACTCCGAAGATGTTGTATGTATTTTTAAATACGTAATTTTTTGCAATTTATCGCAATATTGGTTGTTGTTAAGTTTCTAACTATGGAATTTAATCTTGTGTTTAACTTTAATTATAGACAAGTTTAATATTATATATGTTGCCTGACCGGTAAAAATAACAAAGTAAAAAAAAAGAAACCACATCCTTCTTGGTAATTTAAATAGCTTCTTCGAAGTTCAGAGAAAATGTATTATGTATAATGGTGAAAAAAAATATGGTTAACCATCATCATCGGTAGATATCAGATTCTAACAGAATTATTAAAATTGGACAAAATCACATTGAGGCCTGAACGGACATTTAAAGAAGGCCACGTTTACAGATCAGATGAAGATGACGAATGTCTCATTGTTTGCAAACAGCATATAAAAGGTATTCTTAATTATAGTTCTGAGAAATGAAAATAATGTAGGCGATACTCTTCAAACATGCATGTATCCTTTGTATCTCTTTTGTGTGATAAAGAAGAAGGTTTATAAAAATTAATGCACAATAAAAATGGTTCCATGAACTGAGACTAAATATTTTTTATTAACTTTTATAAACGAGTGAGGATATCGGAAGTCCTTAAAAGTGCCTCTTACGCGGCGTAAAAAGCCGGCAACACAACCAATGCGCAGACTGTGGCGCGATTGTTTATGAGAGGTGTTCTTACCATATAGGAGACCCACCTGCTCCGTTGCCTGCTATAAAATTAAAAAAAGTTTATTTTTAATAATAATGGTATTCCTTAACAGAATAAAGGACGTGCCATGCTGTAGCTAAGTCAACAGGTTTTGCTTTGTTTTGAAATTTTTGGTCACAAGTATTTCTCAGAAGAAACTAGTATTGCGGTTGGAAACCTGTTCCTTTTAAGAGATTAGTCAAAGGATCTCCTGATTATATTAAAATTGGATTTTGGAACCTCATAAACCGATATCATTTTTACTCAAGACGTGTAAAAGTATAAGCATTTATGTTCAATACAACCTGATTTATTTTACTTAACTTATTTTTATGGAATAGCGGACAACAGAAGTGATGGGTCTCATATATGATATAAGAGAACACAGCCGAAAATGGACAACCGCACCACAGTCCGGACATTGGTTGTGTTGCCGGCTTTTTACCCCACGATATCCTCACTCACTCAGCGAAACACAGTATAAGTACCATTTCACGTTGAGTATTCTGTGACCCGCGGTAACACATCGGACGAGCCGGACCAATTCGTGCGTTAGCTAATACTTTAGCAAGGCTTTCCAACGGACGAACAATTACTATAAATATATATA
>DWCF01000139.1:0-64016 GCA_018230265.1 Delias oraia | reverse complement strand
GTAAAAGCGTTCGGCTGTAAAACACGACGTAATTTTATGGGTCACATCGCTGTCACCGCTATCTTCAAAGAGACCCGAATTTTCAAGGGTCCACCTCAAATTTTCGCTTAAAATAAACTCATAGGGCGATACCTGCTATTCAATTCATACAAAAATAAATTATGTTAAGTAGTTTTTCAAAATTATTTGAACAAAATTCAATTAGACACTGTTTCATTTTTCTAAATTAATATCAAGTCATACGCGGGAGAGCCTGCTGAAGCATATGCTGACACTCTCACTAGACCGGCTCGTCTCAATTAATACCAAGGGCTCACAGAATAAACTGCGTGAAATGATATTTATGCTCTTGTACTGTTTTGATGAGTAAGTGGATATCAAAGCCTTTTATTTCGCTTAAGAAGCGTAAAAAGCAGCTGACAGCAGATGTATTTCCAAAACCATACGACTTGGGAGTTGGGAGCGTACATATTTATTAAAGGCCGGCAACGCACCCGTGGCTCTGCAACGGCCCCACCCGCTTGCTCTAGGTGAGCCTGCTGCTAGACTACCGTTTGTTACAAATACCGTTTGTTATAAATAGAATATTAAACACTGCAAGCGCGGAAATGGCGCGGCTGTCCATGGGCGGCGGTGTCACCATATAGAAGACCCACTTGTTCCGTTGTCCGCTTCACGATAGAAAAATATGCGAGAGAGCTTCGCGACCCCAACTTAATCTCAGTAGAAGCAACAGGTTATTAGCGCCGGGGTCGGCCGCCACTTCCAGGCCGATTTTAAATTTCTCGCTTCCCGTTGTAATTGGATTGCGTTCTCACTTACACGCGAATGAAACTTGTTGCATCATTCGCCATTTGTGGCTAAATTGTTCGCCATCGATGGGCGAATTTCAATCAGAAATACGATTCGGAAACAGAAGATATATTTTGACTGTTAGTTGAGCTTAAAAAGCTTATAATTTGACGTGTTTTAACAATACAAATACGAGAGATGCTAGACGGATACCATTTTTGATCAGTAACGATTTATCATATAAATAGGTTTCTACACACCCAACCACCTTCATAGATCTCTATCAATGCAGTACATTTATCATTTGGCAATTTATAACCCACCCTTGCGAAATATCAATAATGCTGACGTAGCAATTCGTTAGGTGAGATAGTAACACTCGCTGTATGAAGTTGGATAGAGATAGAACACAAGATAAGTGTTCTAATTTATACCGCGTCGTCACAACCACGTGCTAAATAACCGATTCACAGTTCAAAAGCCATATCTTCCATATACAAATCCATCGATTTTAAACCCTATCTGAATCAGATAAAGTTGGAATTAAAATGTACACATCGTTTAGCAGCAATGCCTTAAAATTTTCATTTTTGAAAACGAGTCGAGTTTCTTCCGCCAGCTGTCATAGGATTTTGTTACTAAACCAATTGTGATTGGGTTTAAATTTGGACGTAATGAAAAGTTTGCAAATTAATACATCAGATTTTAAAAGAAAGCCGGGCGTACTAACTAGGGCTATGTCAAGGTTATTTCGTTTTATTAACAAATCGGTCACTGGGTTAAATTCTCTTCGGGGGTGGGTTTTGAGCGTCATAACAAATTAAACGCCTCCAGTCTCGTAGCTGAGTGGTTTTATTAGCACAAAGCGAGAGGTATCGGGTTGGAATCCTGATACAGACAAAAAAATATAATTCATTATTATTGGAAGGGCTTGACAGAGGCCGGGCGAGAATCTTAACACTACCGCACCCGTGGGAAAGCCATGCTAATTTGGCCAGCTCGTTTGAAGTGATACCACGGCCTAGCAGAATACTAAGCGTGAAATGGTATTTGCACTGTGTTTCGTTGAGTGAGTGAGGATATCGTAGGCTTTAAAAATACCGATTGAGCGGTGTAAAAAGCCGGCAACACAACCAAAGCGCGGACAGTGGCACGATTGTCCATTAACGGCAGTGCTCTATTACCATATAGGAGACCCACCTGTTCATACATATCTACAGTAGATTACATTTACTACATTTACAGATTACATGCCTAAATTAGTTAAAACTGTATTAGAATTACGCACCCGTGTGGTAGTCATGCTAAAGCACATGCTGCTAATTGGGTTGGCTCGTCCAAATTGATACCACGGGCTCACAAAATACCAGCGTGAAACTTGTATAGTGTTTACCTGCGAGTAATACATGGCCCTACTAACTACCGCTTCAGCGACGTTAAAAGCCGGCAAATCTCTTACCATCAAGCAGATCTTGTTCTCCGCTATGAAATAAAACTGTAAGTGCTTGTTAAAATGGAAATCATTCTAGAATCTAGACTGAATTTGCCATACCAATTAAGGCACAGACAAGTCTTCGAATAGAAAAATGCAGTATTTCATAGTGGAGTAAATAATACACATATGATTCTATATTGTAGTCTAACAAGCAACCCTTGAGAACTCGACGGGGATGGAATTGGGACGGGGTGAATGCGTCGTATCTGAACTTTTGCGACCACATTTATTAACGAAATGCCAGTTGACATTGGAGACCCTGTGGTTGAGATGATGATGATGCCAATTAACTACGTAGGTACCCGTGGGAGAGCCATGATTCAACAGTTGGGTCACAGAATACCAGTGAAACCGTACTTGTACTGTGTTTTGGTGAGCAAGTGGGGACATCAGAGGTCCGTGAAATTATTAATAAGTATATTTTTTTTATTATTCTATAACGGACAACGGAGCAGGTGGATCTCCTTTATGGTAAGAAAACACCGTCGCCCATGAACAAACACGCCACTGTTCGCGTATTGGTTGTGTAGCCGGCTTTTTACGCCGCTTAAGCAACTATTCTTAAGGACTAGGATATTGGATCCTCTCTCACTCTGCGAAACACAAAAGTACCGTTTCACGCTGAGTATTCGGTGAGCCCGTGGTATCACATCGGAGGAGCCAATCCAATTAGTGCGTCAGCATATGCGTCTGCATGGCTCAACCACGGGTGTGAAATTTAATCCCCTTTATATCTTATACTCAATAATATTTAAAATCATATTAATGACAATATGCAAATTGCAGACTAGATTTTTAAAAAGGATGAAAATATAGGAAAACTATAAGTTTTTCTTCACAATTCATATACAGCCTTATACCTTCGGTAAGAGAGGGCTGTCAAAACGAATGGAAATATGCGAGAAAGAGTGACTGCTTGTTATCCACACACACACATAGACACGGCAGCCATCTTGGAACCATTCACTATTGGAAATTTAGTTTCGCCAAGGAATTGGAAATAAAATGGGAATGCATTCGTTCGTTCGGTTTTAGTGGACTATTCAACGAATATACATTCAAATCAATGAATCTTATATTGTGGAATAAGCTAATAAGGGTTTATTTATGTACAGCGGACGATAGCTGGACGAAAGCCTTAATAATGTCGCTCCTGCGGGAGACCCACACTGAAGCATATCCTAACATTGGAAATGATGTGAAATGGTAGTTGTACTTGAAACGGTGCTTCTACTGTGTTTCGGTGAGTGAGTGAGGTTATCGGAGGCTTTTTAAATGGCGCTTAAGCGGCGTAAAAACCCGGCAGCACAATCAATGCGTGGACTGTGTCGCAGTTGTCCATGGGCGGCAGTATTCCGTTACCATATATGCAACCCGTTGTCCGCTATACCAAAAAAAGGAGGGCTAAATATATCCTCACTCAGCGAAACGTAATTACAATTATATTGTAATATAAATTACGTAATTAAAGTCGAGACACTCGCCCATCCACTGTATCTCAATCCCTTCCAAAATTCAATAATACAATAAATTCTATTCAGTCTAGGAATCGAATCCCATATCCATGGAGACAGTAACTTGTAAGACCGATTTAGTTTGTTTGTTCTCTGTACAACCACATAAATGTTTTTTTTTATAGTATAGCAGACGACGGAGCAGATGGGTCTCCTATAAGAGAACACCGCCGCACATGAACAACCGCGCCACAGTCCACGCATTGATTGTGCTGCCGGCTTTTTACGATGCATAAGCGGCACTATTAAGGGCTTCCGATATTCGCGCTCACTCACAGTACAAGTACCGTTTTACCGTGAATATTCTGTGAGCCCAATATCACTTTGGACGAGCCAGCGCAATTTGAGCGTCAGCACATTCTTTAGCATGACTCTCCCACGGGGCTGAATGTTTTTAATGTTACTATTAAAATATCCCAGTATAGCCTTACTTATAACAAAGATTTATAAAAGAGCTTCTAAAGGCTAAATCCATTTGTATGGGGAGGTAGTAATAAATCTATATAGTAGCTGTAGTGAGGAGTAATTTGTGAGTCGATTTAACAAAGCCCTCATTTTCGGAAGCCCGCGAAAGAAATCGACTATCGAGTGAAACAAATTCCGCGTAGTCCGCTAGTGATGTATTCTATAGCGATAACTCCGGTGAACGCAACAGAAATGATCTTCTTTATCACTTCTTTAAGGATTAATATCCTAGGTGAAAGTATGGCTCAATTTCTGATTGTGTCTCTTATGGCAGACAACGCAGCTGGTGAGTCTATTATATGGTAATAGAACAATGCCGCACATGGATAATTGTGCCACACTCGGCGCTTGCTGTGTTGCCGGCTTTTTACGTCACTTAAGCATTTTAAGAGCCTCCGATATCGTCACTGTGAGAAACGCAGTACAAGGACCATTTCGCGCTGAGTATTCTGTGCGTCAGCTTTTTATGCTATAATATATTTTATGACCAGTACCTCGGTATCTCAATAATATTATAATAAATTTAAATTTATAAAATATCGATATATTCACATCACTAGCGCACGGAACAGCGAATTCATGGCGAGTACAAATGTGCACAGTTTTGTTTGTGACATACCTTCATCAATTACATTTTGTAAGTAAAGCTACATTTTTGTGCTAGTGTTGTGTTTCTACCATACCTAATGTGCTGCGATAAAAATATGTATCGGAGCATCACTAATTTATGTTGTTTCTCATCGGAGTGTAATGGATTGGAAACTGAATGCTTTTCAAATTAATATATTAATTACACTTACAACGGATTTAAATCTGGTTTATACATTTCTATGACTAGCTACATATTATTATTATAAAAGTATTTATCTTTCACCTACATCGCGTCTGCGGTCCAGCAATAGCCGGGGTTGTCCATGGGCGGAAGCTAGGTAAGCCTCCTGCTAATGTGCCTAGAGAAATACCAAATTTGAATCAAAATAATCACTGCCAGTTTTAATAATAAAATTCATACAGATTATAATTGATATAAATACAAGAAAACTCCTTTAGTTAATACCTTACCTATAAACATTTCTTAAGCCAATGTCATAAATATTCTATCTCTCTCTCACTAAAGTTCATTTTCTGATGAAAAAATGAGAAAGAAGACGTGATTTAGCCAATCTTAATAATGCTTACAAATTTTATAATTAATATTAATAAAAACTATTCAATAGTTAAACAAGACATTAGAGAGAGAACACCGACGCTCGTGGACAATCGTGCCGCAATTCGTGCATTAGTTGTGTTGTCGGCTTTTTACGCCGCTTAGTCGGCATTTTCAAGAGCCTCCGATATCCTCACTCACAACGGAACACAGTAGAAGTACTGTTTCAAGGACAATTTTACGCTGAGTGTTCTGTATGCCGTCGGTATCACTTCGGACGAGCCGGCCCAATTAGTGCGTCGTTTGATATTGAATTTCCCTAAGTTTGTCTATAATAAATAAACAGTAGAGTCTCATTGACTTATAATTGTCAAAATTCGTGGGAATTTCCATTGCTATTGTAAAATTTCTCCGACTTCGTAACAAAAGACTATCTGAAGATAACAAAGGATAAAATAATATTATTTTAACTGAGATATTTGAAAATTTCACCGAAATCCGAGAGACGACAAGCGGTGACATGGATGTATGAATATTATTAAAATTACGCACACAGACGCAATACGCACACAACGAAATGAACAGTCATAGGTGAAAAACATGTGAAAATCGCGGTGTGACTTTACCCTTTCTTTATCAACACACACATGTGCACATAACAAGGTTTGCTCTATGCTTATTACAACATGCAAAAAATACTTACTGTTACAAATAACGCAAAGTTAACCTTATTGCATTGTAACAGAGTCGAAATTTCATGTAAAACATAATAAAATCAACTATAAATATTGTTTAGAAAATTCTTCTCTATCCGCTGACGATAGAATTCTATTTTCAAAACCATTCCAACGGCGGCGTTACTCTGTAATGCGCTACAATTTTTATTATTTACAGTAATACAATTCCGACTTTATTCCATACAAATAAAGTTTTTTTTTATTTGATGATAATTTCATAGTAAAATTGCGTGGGTGAACTGCGTGGTAACAATGGCATGTCCTAAAAGGGGTTAGTTTCGGTACACTGCGCACGTTTACTGCGCAACTATAAAATGGCGGACCGACTCAAGCTGAAGCACGCCATTTTATCGAAGTTGTGCGTTAATTTTGTTATCTGTATAAAATCTTAATGCTAAAAGAAAGTAAACAATTAAAGCTTTTCATATTTTAATGAATTTCTAAATAAAACTACTAAAAATGGTTCATTTTATAAGTTTAAGTTATCCATACGCATGATGGTAAGTTATTATTAGGTATTATACAAATATGTCCGAAATATGTATTTTAAATAATTTAACAATATTACAATATCTAATCTAACCATTATACTATTGGTAAGTAAATTATTTGTGCACTAAAAGCCTGTACATAATACCTAAATGTTGTTTTCTTTCAGATATGAAGGCGCAAATATCATTACCGGACAGAATACTCAGCGTGAAACGGTACTTGTACTGTGTTTCGCAGAGTAAGAGAGGATATCGGAGGCCCTTAAAAATGACGCTTAAGTCGCGTAATAATCCGCGACGCGAATCACGGAATGTGGTGCGGTTGTTCATGGGCGGCGGTGTTCTCTTACCATATAGGAGACCCACCTTCTCCGTTGTCCGCTATACTATAAAAAACGGCGTAAATATATAAAAATAGTAAATAAATTTTAATATTGCTTTACAGGATATGAAATTTTATTTTAGGTGATTTGATTTTGAAAAAGTCAATGAAAAAATCTAACTTTAACTAAAGAGGATTCGCATATAATTTCTTCTTTCTAAAACCTCTAATTTCTGATATAGTTATCACTGACTCTGCGAAACAGTAAAAATAGGTACGTTACTACTGGAAGGTACAATCTACCTACTACTGATACTACTAGTAACATATAGAAAGTATTTAGGTCACCTTCATCATTGAATTAGTGAATAAATGGCTTTATTTATATATTTTAATACATGAACACATAATATTATTTTATTGTATGACGAGCATCGGATTAGGCGTATTCCGTGAGCCCGTGGTATCGATTTCGGCGAGCCGGCCCAATTAGTGCATCGGCATATGCTTTATCATGGCTCTGGCACAGGTGCGACTTTGTTAGGACCCGCCCAGCTACTGTCAAGCCCTTCCAAAGAGTGAATAAATTATAAATTATGGTATAATTTTTTTGTTTGCACCGAGTTTCAAACCCGATACCACTTACCATTCGCTTCGTGGCAGATTTATAAAACCACTCAGCTACGAGGTTCTCAATATCTACAAATCTAGTTGTGTAAAATTGTGCAGTGTGTACAAATAAATAAATATGCATAGATGTTTCGTCCTTAAGATCACAGCGCCACCAAAAATAGATGAATGAAAAGTAAACTTATAAATTGGGGTAGACGTATGCCCCGCTTGGGGTAAAGAAACTTTCAAAAGAGACAACAAACCCTTCGCCCAAGATAAGCCGAGATAACAATGAGTCTGTAACGAAAATTATTAAATTACAAACTCTTTTGTTGTTGAATTTGAATAAATTATAATTCAATTGTATGTAGTTTCCCAAGGTCTTTGAATGTAACCCTCTCGGTGCTGGTATGCAAATTGTTTCATTCACACTCTAAATGTTCACCTTGGCGCAAGGGTTATGCCTTACAAAGTATTCACGATTCTTAAACAAACCCTTTACATTTATTTATTACTATTTCTTGATGGTGTGTTGGTCCATAAGCAGTCTGCAAGATTTTGATAACGTTCAAATCTAGAAAACCGAAGCAAGTTTTTTTTATAAAACCGGAAAATGAACGTATAGAAGGCCTAGCAAGGATAAGTGGTGACCGCTCATGGACACACCCAAAGCTACAGCTTGATCGTGGAAGCGTTGCTGCTATAACTAAGGTCACTAAAAATTGTAAATTTTTATTAATTTTTATTGGAAATACTTATGAAATCTGTTAAAAATGGCATTTTTTCTTAATAAATAAATTTACTTATATGTATGTAAAACATAATATAATTTAAGTAAAATTAAAATGATTTATTTCTAAACAGTCAACCGTGTTTAGTTTCACCCGTTGGAGAGCCATGCTAAAGCATATGCTGACGCATTAATTGGGCCGGCTCGTCAGTGATACCACGGGCTCACAGAATACTCATTGTAAACAGGTACTTGTACTGTGTTTCGCATAATGAGTGAGGATATCGGAGAATCTTAAAAGTGCCGCTTAAACGGCGTAAAAGCCGGCAAAATAACCAAAGCCCGGACTGTGGTGCGGTTGTCCATGGGCGGCGGTGTTCTCTTACCATCTTACGTAAGATATATTGTAATAGAAAAGCTCATCCCGCCACGCAAGATTATAGAAGATATAAGATCGCTCAAGATTATAAAAGGCGGGAGTCTTTGGGGGAGGCCTATGTCCAGCAGTGGACTTGGTGGGCCGATAATGAATGTGAGACTCCTGGCTTTATCCTTTATTTATAATAGATTTTATTATATTGAGTAAAAACTATGACTTCCCAGAAAGAGAAATCAGAGTGTATAAAAAAGTGCACTAACCCTTCACTCTCGATCTTTTCACCTACTTCCTGGACCACATCTGTGCGACAAAAAGTGACAGCCAAATTATTCATAGACGTAAAAAATTAAAGGCGGTTGAAGGGTTAACTTTTTGCTCCAACGATTGAAAGCGAACACTTTAGTGTTATGCAAATGACTTTGACATTTGCATACGGACTTTTTTACAAGGAATCACGCACATCTGTCGCTAGTTCCGGTTCCTATCCGCTGTCGACCTATAGATTCACTTGATTATAATTCTTTGACTATTAATCATAGAGTTATTATTAATCATTTGTATAAAAGAAATGTTACATTCGAAGCCAAGGCTTTAGAAAATGTTTTGTAATTTTGCTGTTTTTTTTTGTATTACCCTTAAATATCGCTGTTATAGACTCATTTCACAAACTAAAAGCGTACGGCGGAGGACCATTTCTCCTAAGCGAGCCTCATTTCCCTTCCTATTTCTATAAAAACATACTATATGCGTAAGTCTATATTATATTAATTATTGCAATTATATAAAATTGATCATTTTGTAAAAGGAATGTTATTTGCAAGTTCTTATAATATAATTAATTATAGTTTCCTTCTTTTTCTATTCTTATATTCGTCTTACTAACATTATATTTATGAATATTAACGAATTTATTGTATATCTAAATAAATTATTATAAAAGAAACGTTATTTGCTTCATGTTTATGCTTAGGGAGACCTATGTCAATATTGTAATTTATTTGTTTTTCTTTTTGTATTTGTCTTAATTTTATCTGTAATCTTTTAGTTTTGTATAAACTATTCTATATAAGTGTTAAATGATTATTCAAAATAATAAAAGTTGTCCAAAATATGTGTTTTATTTTCCTAATATTATTTTATTAATAATAATTAATTTACTAATAAATTTATTTTAACTTAATAAATAATTTTTGTATATGGGCAAAACAGCTGTTTCGACAGATAGGCTCACTTTTTTCTTGAAATTGGTTTGGAAATACTTTTCAAGACATCACATTCCACAGTGATTGTACGCGGTTCGAAATGCTTTCACAAACGCTCAGTTGTGTAATGAAAAACATTGAGGTGATACGAATTAACATTTTATACTGTTACAATTCCAATTTCTATGGAAACCATAATCGATTAATGTACTCAGCCACACATTTTCACCATAGACACAAATACAACGATAAAAGTTATTAACCCCTTACTTAATTAAGATTACGATTTAATTTAATAAGCATTTCTCAGAGCTTAAGCCACACTTTTATGTTAATCAAGAAGTTCTTGCAGGAATTATTATTAAACAGAAAATTATTACAAAAACTATCATTAATTACTATTCAATACATTCTGACGTTGGAATGATGCGTTATCATAGGCTGGCTACACACACTGTATTTTAAATTTGTATTTTATTTTTATTTTCATATAATTTAAGTTAAATTGCTACAACTGTTATACCTAATACGATTTTAAGACCTTCAAGAAAACGTTTCTACTCTGCTATACTCTTAAAGGTTGACCACACATTCGTTAGACATCCCCTCTCCCCGTCCCGGTTGAGCCGGCCTTTTAGGGGATAGGTAACACTCGTTTTTAGACGGTCCCCAATTCGTATCTCTTTCAAAATATCTCCTAAGGCAACTGATTCATAAAAAAGTATACTTTGCATTTAACAGATCAATTTTTTACGGTATAGCGGACAACGGAGCAGGTGAGTTTCCTATGTGGTAAGAGAACATCGCCGTCCATGGACAACAGTGCCACAGTCCCCGCTTTGGTTATCTTGACGTTTTACGCTGCTTACGCAGAATAATTTCAATGGCTTCCGATATCCTCACTCACTCAAGAAAACACAGTACAAATACCGATTCATATAAAAGAGTCCGACATCACTTCGGACGAGCCCCAATTAGTGCGTCAGCATTGCTTCAGCATGCCTCTCCCACGGCTGCGACAAAAATAGGAATACATTGTGTACGTGCTGCCTTATTATAGTGGAATAAAGTGCGTTAGATGTATATCCACCAGTTGCGGTGTCTATGATAGAATAATATAACGGAAAATGTTACCACTTGTAATTATTGAGTTACGATTGCATCGCAGTAAATTATTCATTATTAATTACTATTAACTCAGTGTTAATAAATTATATTGCTTACTTGGAGTTGGATAACCGAAAGTAATTGGCATTTATTTAGCTAATAGAAAACATAAGCTTATAGGCCGCCACACATCCGCGTATCAATTGGATTTAAGGGTGACCACTGCGGACTGCTTACAAATAAAGACAACAATAAAAGCAAAATGCATTTTGAGTTTTTCACAAAATCTTCTATAAGGGGCAAATATTTTTATAATTAAAATTAAGTTTCTGTTGAAATTATTATTTAGAATTTCCCTTATATTTTGGTAACAAATCAAATAGTTTGGATATTTTTTTTTGTTCAAAAACTAGTGATTTTATATATAGATGCACCTAACTACATATAGATTAAAATCTGATATTAATTAAAATATATATTGTATGAAAAATTATTTATACATTAATAAAATTTCTAATTAATTATGTGTTTTATTGAAGAATAAAATAAACCGTCTTTTTATCACCTAATTGGCTTAGTAATAAACGCATCTTTTTTGCTTCCTAGATTTGAATCGTTGGGAATAACATTTTAATTGATAAGTATAGAAATATGGTTTATCTATCCTACAGCTTATTTTCAAAAATATGTATATAATTTTGAAACTTTAGAACTACCATATTTCTATTAGAATCTATATATATATATATATATACTATAAAATCTTATTAAATACTTGTATACCTTATAAAGGTCGCTGAAAGACGCTGGATGCGGGTCGCCTCCGGCAGGTGTGCTTGGAGGTCCAAAGGGGAGGGCTATGTCCTGCAGTGGACGTCTTACGGCTGAAATGATGATGACGATGATGATACTCAAAAGCCAATTTATATTGTTACAAAATATGTTTGTTAAAATATAATGGAATTATTAAAAACTATACCTTAAATTATATAATCGCTGGACCAAGATCGCTCAAGATTAAAACAGGTGGGCGTCTTTGGGGAGCCTATGTCCAGCAGTGGACTCGAATAGGCCGATGATGATGATACACTAAATTGATTTTATATGGTGTATGAAATATAAGTCGTGACATCTATGAACTAATGTTAAAAACTTAAAATAAAAATTGAATCTTAAATGATTAACAACAACGATACACAAATAATGTCGTACTTTTTAAGGATAATATTATTATATTGTAAACCAAACCAATTTTTTAAATTAATATGTGTTCTCTAATAAGAATCTATTTCCATATAGGTTAGTCTTACAAGATTTTAAAATTAAATTTGATAATATAATCCTTTCTTTAAATTGTCTACGAAAATTTTAGCATTAAATTATTATAGTTCTATTTTTATAATATCATGTTTTAAATTACAAATACTAAATGAATAAGAAACATCTCCAATCAAAATAAAACTTAACTGAATTCACAATTGGAATACCAGTAGCGCCATCTTGTTTTATTAAAAGTATAATATTCAATTTACAGTTTTTTTATCTAATTTACTTCGAGCATCGTTTAATTTTTATATATAAATTACATTGTTAATTTTAAATTATTTTGATTTATATTTTTAAAAGCTAAAATATCTCACAACGCTTTGATCTCGCACTGCCATCTAGCGACGAATAGCAAATAATTTGTACTCTGTCGGTAAAACAGTTTAATAGGTATAATTTGTATCACGACGCTTGGGGTTGATTTTAAAGTGGAGAAGTGCTCTGCCTATTAAAATTTTGTTTTGTTGAAATGAAACTTCGTGCTCATAATTGTGCTAACAACTTAAAAAATAATTACATACTGCGCCATTGCAGTATTTTAGACCAGGTTCATTCTTTAAATTCCTTGCAAATTGCATTGAAGTA
This sequence comes from Delias oraia, assembly GCA_018230265.1. Classification (NCBI taxonomy): domain Eukaryota; kingdom Metazoa; phylum Arthropoda; class Insecta; order Lepidoptera; family Pieridae; genus Delias; species Delias oraia. The sequence goes on along the minus strand of DWCF01000139.1, from coordinate 51,112 downwards.
AAATTTATTCAAGTAAAAGTTTTATAGGAATTTATTCATATTTTCATATTAAACATTAATGAATATTTCATAAGAACACTTTTGGGTATTTGCTTGAAAAACTATTGCATTTATTTATTACTTCCACCATATGAGTTATTAGTCATTATTAAATCTTATTTTTCATATTATCTATTAAACGTTATATTATAAAATATTATATTTTTTAAGTCATAAATTATAAACTAAAAAAGGTTATAATTTATGATTTAATTAAAAATAATTTATGACCATTCTTTTTATTACATTAAGATAATTCATATAATTAAAAATAATCATCACTACATTTTATCTTCTTATTTCTCTTTCAGTTCACTACAAGTTTTATAATGACGCTTATGGAGTGTAGAGGTAGGAACATATTGTATGTCTCCATTGTAAATATAAATCTTACTTAAAAAATTGAAAAAAAATCTAATATATTATTTTATAAATAATAATATATGTTTCTGTATGTGACTACCTTAAGGTCCAATAAGATATAAGAATATATCTAAATGAATAAAGTTAATGACTTTGCTCAAATCAGATCTGAAGAGTCTGTCTCGTTTTCGCAACAATTAATTCACAGCCAGAGAGTGGTGCAAAAATTGAAACATTGTTTAAAATAATTTATGTGGGATATTTGTTTATTCTTCTGTACATTGCCAATGTCAATTATATAGTAGCGTAAATCAGTGTAGGCGAATTCTTTGATCTTTCGTCACGTATCAAAATGACTTAATACTTAATGAAAAAACAAACTGAATTTATTCAAACACTGGGGACCATATTCAAACACTTCTACGTTTGGGGAGCTCTATTCTAATGAAATAATTCTGAGACCAACACTAATTTATATCAAAGTTCTTCACAATAATAAATAATTTATAATAAATAAATTTAGACCATATAATATTTAATAGAATCTATAATATTTAAGACAAATGAACTTAATTATTAAAAATGTACAGATGAGCCTAACGGAAAGGAACTACGTTCCTGAGGCTATTCGTTTTGTAAAATATATGGGTAGTGAGCTCTTTGAAGCGAGGTGTCATCGGTTTCGAATTCCAGTGACAAATATAATTAAGTTGCTGGAAGGGCTTGACAGTGGTCATATACTGTTGGACCCGTGGGAGAACCATGCTGAAGCATATACTAACGCACTGATTGGGCCGGCTCGTCCGAAAGGATACCAGGGCCTCACAGAATACTCAGCGTGAAACGGTACTTATACTGTGTTTTGCTGAGTGAGTGAGGATATCGGATTGCCTTAAAATTATGCCGCTTAAGCGCCGAAAAAAGTCGGCAACACAACCAAAACGCGGATTGTGCTTTGGTTGTACATAGGTAGCTGTGTTCTCTTAACATATAGGAAACCCAGTTCTGTTGTCCGCTATACCATAAAAACATAATTTTATTAACTGTAGGTAATTAAAACTGTTAAATGAATAAAACATATTTATGTCTTATATAATATTTTTAGTTGTTGAGATGTGTATGTAATCCAGCTAATTTATAAATAAAGGTTTCTAAGTCTCACATTTAGAACATCTTTTGTGGAAAACGTATAAAAACAAAGCTGAGTTAATATTTAAGATTGCATAGTTTGAGATTATTATCAAAAATAATAAACTTATTTTTAATCTAAGTACCTAATAAATATATTTTTAAATGTAATAATATTTCTTAAAAATAGTTTGGCGTACCTTACCATAAAAAACTCTAATTTTAATTGTTTCACTTTTTACTGGTTAAAATTTAAATGTCACTAAAAAACGAATTTTTCTTATGTCTGATGAATTGATAACAAATCTTAAAAACAATTTTTATTTCAGATTTAAAATAATAAAAATACATCATATCTTATAATTAAGAATATAGTATTTAGAATTTATACTGTTTTAGAAGTTCAGAAAATATTTCAGAAATAGGAAATATAAATAACAAAGAAATAAATTTTGAGAAATGACAATTATTTTGATTTTCTAATATATAGGTAGTACCTACTGTTCTATTTTAACTACTTAGGTATACGTTAAAAACAGTCCAAGAATATCATCCATCGTTAAATATAAAGATAATAAAATAAAATAAAATTTAACATATAAATAATACTTGTTATGTTTGATGAATAATTAATGAAAAATCATAAAAACGTAGTTTTTATTTCAAATTAAAATAAAATTATACTATATAAATAATAATATATTTGGAAAATATAACGTCCGGACCTGATCCGCTATTAATAATATTAATTTTTAATTATTTCTCCAAGTTCAGGAAAGATTTAAAGAAGATTCAAATACAAAATGTGCATATCTGTGGAAGATTTTGTAGCCTTCAATTAATTTAATTAGGCATAACTAACAATGCGTTGGCGCGGTTGTCCATGGGCGGCAGTGTTTTCTTACCATGTAGGAGACCGTCCGTTGTCTGCTATACTAAAAAAAATAACCATATTTGATACAAATATGTAACACAGGCAGGTGACAAGAAGTATACCGGAATATAAAATATTAAAAAAGTTTTAGTTAAAAAGATATTTAAAAGTTTTAGTTATAACTCAAGAACGACTGAACTCATTTGGTTGAAATTAGGTGAGAAGGTAGCTCAGAACCAGTAAAAGGATATAGATTACTTTTTATCATTACAAAAATGGAGGGTAATGTTTTTTAAGTGTGTTTGTTTTTCGGGTTTAATGAATCCCTGGATTACTGAAGTTTCATAATTAGATCCGCTAGGTTGCGTACCGGGTGGGAGGATGTCTGCCGAATCCACTAGTAATTTATATAAAAGCCTTTTATACTAAAAAGTAGTGGTATCACGTTTGTTTCTCGTATCCTCATTAATTTTATTTAGTTCAATAGATGCTTATAATATCTCCTTATAAAAATGGCTTTTGAAACTTAAAACAATGTTAAATATTGCATCACTCTTTTATAAAAATTCTTATTTCATAAACACCAAAGCTGTTTCATTTAAATAATTCCTATTTTAAATATATCTTAAAATCTTTGCCTTTTATATATCTTAATTTAAAATTTAAATTATATCATAAAGGCTAAATATTGGGATGTGTTATTAAAAATACTTCCAACACATTAAATTCCTACAGATACCTACATATGCCACTATATTTTTAAAAAATTAGCACAAATTTTAATTATTTTTATACCAAGAAGGCTTATATAGTGACGAAATAAGACTTAGATATGCCAGTGGTTATAAAATATAGTTAGAATGTATTTTTAAATTACACCACAATTGATTTAATGCTGTGTAATATTTTTTTTACTGTATATCGTACAAAGGAATAGTATCTATTAGTATGATGCATCGCTGAGTGATTAAACATCGGAGGCCTTTGAAATTATTCCACTTAAGCGGTATAAAAGCCGGCAACACAACTTTAGCAAGCATTGTAGTTGTCCATGGCGGTGATCTCTTACCCTAAAGGAGACCCACTTGGACAGTTGCCCGCTGAACTATAAAAAAATATAAACAATATATTGCGTTATATTGAAAATTAAATTATTTCAAGTCATCGCATCCGACTCCGTCCGAAATATTAGTAGGCCCGATTAAACAAAAAACGTCGAGTTGATGAAAAAACCGGCCACCCACGCTTCACCTCCCCTCGTCATATTAAATTCTATGGGGTGCGTTGCCATGACTGAGAAGCCTTAATGTATACAATATATTAAGAGATATATTTTAGATACATAACAAACATGAAAAATGTATAATGTATATATCAAAATTTTTTTTTTGGAAAAAGTGGTACAACTGAGTAGGAGTAGTAAGAAAACACCCATGGGCAATCGCGCCACAGTCCGCTCATTGGTTGAATTGCCGGCTTTTTACGCTGCTTAAGCGGAATTTTCAAAGGCCTCCGATATTCCGTTTCAAGGACAACTACCACTTCACGCTAAGTATTCTGTCAGCCCGTGGTATCACTTGGAGGAGCCGGCGCGATTAGTGCATCAGCATATGCTTCAGCATATAGTATTTCTTAATATGAACATGGCCGCGCTGAGCTACCATAAATATTTATTTTCAGATAGATTTAATTACAAAAGGAGACTGATTTTTCATATGAGCTATTTTAGAAACCAATTTTTTTATTTAAAAAAAATTAAAAATAATTTTGATGTTTTAAAAAAGGCTACATATACATATATGCCATACTAGTATATATGTACATTCATTTGAATGTTTCCGGCCGTTTAGGTATGCTTTTTTTTCCAACACCATTGTACCTACTTTAAATATATCGCTAAGTTTAAATAAAGCTTCAGTCACATCAATGTTCTGAAATACCTTAGCTCTTAAATGGTTATATCGAAAAATGGAAAATCTTTCATTAATAAATTTTAAGAGTGATATTCGCGGTAGAATGTCCCTTCTTCCCCAGGGAGCGCTAATTTGGTCCCGGGGCAATCGACGGTAATGCTTAGTAATTATCAATTAGCATCGCGGATTCTTTTGTTCTTACCATTGTAATTCAATAGAGCTGTTGAAACATAGAAAATTTAATTATTTATATTATATATAGGCCTTAAAAGGCAGTATGGTAAATGTTTAATCAGAAATCAATTAATGTGAGGTTGGAATACTAAACTTCGTTTTTTATCAACTTGTTATTCATCGTCTAAAGCATTACGATTCGGGGACATTCAAATGCATCCGCGGCCCAGCAACAACATCTAGGCGAGGTGTAGAGGTTGTCCATGGGCGGAGAACTAAGCCAGAGGTAAGCCTTCTGCTGATTTTTATAACAAAACACATAAAGCTATAACTTTTTGATTGACATATCTGAAAGATAATAAGAATATCTTTTTACATATATGTTCATAAACATTTATACAAAAAAAATAATTAAGATGTATTTACTCAATATAAATCTATAGCGACGTTGATTTGGTATTATTAATGCTAATAATTTGTGGAAACGTGATTGAGATGTCAGAGTAGAATTTGATTAAACGATGTTTTATGGATTTTTCCTTCCTTATTGAAAATCGCATTTTAAACACGGCTTTTGATAGAAACCTCTAAAATATAATTACTATTTAAGGCATTTGTGGAGCATTTATTATCTATTGTCCATGGCAGCAGCGATCGCTTATAATAGAGGAAATCCACCGTCTCGGTTTCCCAGTAACCTACAATTAAATATATACTATAGAAATAATTTTTCATCCATCTTAATTTATTTAATAGGGGACCTACATAAAAGACTATACTAAGGAAGAAAGGCTGATGATGTATCCGTGACTCAGCAGGGACTTGGGGTGTCTGGACTGCAGATGCAAGATCAGTTTCCTGTTTGATTGTCTCACCATATACATAAAAAAGATTTTTAATATACATCTTAAAAATACAACTAACTTAAAAATTATATACAAATTATTTATAATAAACTTGGTTTCAACAGCCTCTGATTAATGTATGCAAAGTAGGTATATATGACAAACTTATCATATACCTACCTATATTAATTTCTCATGTTGATATATTTGTTCCTAACTGAAAAATAACTAGACCAATTTGTATGCAACTTTATGTGAACAGGTCTTAAATCCAGTTAATACATAATGATACCTCTAAATACTAAGAGTGATCAATTTTTATTATGATTCATCATAAAGTTAATAACTGCAATCTTAAATACATATCCTTCTACAAACAAGAAGTATTATTTAATAACGCACCACAACTCTTTGGCAGCTTCCTGCCTCTCTGCAAGGGCTAGATTTGCCACCGTTTCCATAAAAAAGCGATATTATTACTTTAATATTTAGAACGTACATAATGTGAAATTTCAATTGAGGGAAATCGCTTTTCCGCCGATGAGAAATTAATGAAGGCGCATCAAAATCAAACTTATGCTAAGTACACGATAAATCTTCGCCGCGGGCGCGGTTACTCTACAATTTATTCTTTCGGCCCCCTTAATCTCGTTATTAATGGTATTTTGCTCCCCCCACACTGTGGATGCATTGTCTACCAAGGAATTGAGATAAAACGCTATTGAAACATCAGCATTGGGAAAATCCTATCCGAAAGAGACCATTTCACTTCGATATGGGATAATACTTTGTTAAATCATCTATACTAATTATAAACACAATGTTTATTTTTTATGAGCAGGATTTCTTTTATGGTAAAGGTCACTGCCGCCCATGGACAACCGTGCCAATGTCCGCACTTTTTTTCAGAAAAACATGTGTTGTAAGGGGTAATCTTTGGATCTACTGCACCGATCTTAAAAATTCTTTCGCCCATAGAAAGCTTCGTTATTTGTGAAATATTTATCGTTTAAATTATTTATTATCATGAAATTCAATTGTAGTCGGATTTGCAAAGTAATGCTACAAAAAACGGTCGAATCTGATTTTCTTAATACATTCGATGAATTCGACTTTGTTTTATTTTTTATGGTACAATGGACTACGGAGCAGGTGGGTCTCCTATATGTTAAGATGGGCATTTTTCACGGACCCTTAGGAAATCCAGTACAGTTTTCACGGACCTCCTCAATAAAAAGACGGAAAATTAATCATATTAAGTATTTATTTTAGTTTTCACAGGTATAATATACGTATTTATAATTGATTAGTATGAAAAATATGAAAAAAAATTATGTGAAGCTGAATAAACCTGATTTATTTAATAACCTGAAATTTTTTACCGGTGGGAGAGATATCACTTCGGATGAGCCGGCCCAATTAGTTCGACAGCATATGCTGCAGCATGGATCTCCCATGGGTGTGACAATATTAAGACACTCTACAAAATTAAGTCCGGCCAATGTCAAGCCCATCGAGGGACCGAATAAATTATAAATTAAATTATAATTGTCCGGATCGGGATTCAAACCCGATACCTCTCTTTCTGGTAGACCTATTAAACCATTTAGCTACGAGGCTCTCAAAACCTACCTATTACTGTTTTGTTTACTACACTCTGTACATAATATTTAAACATGACAATGTTAGATCAAGTCCACATGTAATAATAATATCATATAAGGTAAAATAATAAAAGTTGCGTAATTGGAAAAAATGGTGCGGCAGTGAACTTAATTATACGTAAATTATTATTCTTGACGTCTGTAATGTTGTAAATAACGACAATTATCAAATTATTTTTAAATCCGACGATAAATAAATATTTTTTGATTTAATTTGTTTTGCTCAAGTATAACAAAACCATCTAAATGGTATAATAAGAATGAGCAAAGCTCCAACGATTCTAAAGTAAATAGAAGATAAAAGGAAGAAAACACGCGAGGCCTCTCGAAGGAAAAACTCATACAAAATTTATTTGTAATTGCAATCAGTTAGGCGGACTCGGGCCCTCCGAGTTATTACGGATAATATTTAATACAATTCGCCAATGGGCCATAACCAGCCCTAACCTAAAGGAATAAGGTGTACATTCTTATTTCGTATTTTGCGAAACAAAACTTCCTACTACTCATCAACATTGCGTTTTATTGAAATGAAATAAAAGGGACGACGAATTTTGGAAATTGCTCTAAACGCGACCGTTACACTATGCGACAAGAAATTTATCCAAAAATAACAATTTAATCCGATATCGTGCTTAAAAACCTATTAAAATTGATGTTATTTAGCATCGAGGCAGAATATAAAAATTCATCCAATCACCTCGATGTTTTTCGTTCATCAATTGAGCGTTTTTGAAGACATTTTGTGCCGCGTACCATCACTCTGTGGAATTTGACTATATTTCTAAATGAATATGACCTGGAGATCTTCAAAGAAAGAGCGTAGATATAGGTAGGCAGCGCACCCGTGGACCTTCTGAGGTTGTAATATGCATGGGCGGTGGACCAATTATTACCCTAGGTGAGCCACCTGCTTGTTAGATCTCAAAATTCATATAAAAAATGTAAAATTTGAAATAATCAAATTTCAAAAAAACTTTATATTCGACTTTAAAGATAACATGTAACGAGATGTATTAATATTAGAACCAAGCTAACGAAAGATATGTCATATTATTAGCGCCCGCTAAATAATGAAATTCAAGAATTAACAAAGTTATTCTTTCATGGTAGGTATAACGGATAACGGAGAAGATCTCCTATATGGTAAGAGGATATCGCCGCTCTTGGTCAACAGCGCAACAGTACGCATATTGGTTGTGTTGTCGGCTTTTTATCCCACTTGAGCGGCATTTTTAAGGACCTCCAATATGGTCACTCAGCGAAACACATTTTATGTTAAAAGAATATAAATATGTTAAATTGTTGTAAAAAGTTAACACAACAATCATTACGTTAATAGGCCGTCGTGTTCAAACTTCCAGCCCATGTATTACAAATTGGCCTGCAGTGTACTGAAAAGACACGAATTGACCCAAGGCTGAATTTTAATAAGATGTCACTGGCATGGCGGGCGCAGGGAGAATTACAAAAAAAACTTTATTAAACAATAACAGATGAAATTACGCTCCTAATTGGATATAATCTGTGGGCATTATCGTCGGGAATTAACAGTTTAGGTGCCTCAGGGGTGTTTTAAATTTGACAGTTCGGTTCCTTAATAATTCGCGATTGGAAGTTTTTAAAACGTCCCCGGAACAATTAACTCATACCCACAGATGGTTAGATTATAGTGTCAGTTGCTTACAACGATATCCGTTCATCGGAAGATTCTAATAGACGTTTTCTATGAAAAAAAATAACTTGACAGCTGTTAAACATATAGAAATGGCTGAGATCACAACATACTTTCCAAAATTCAGTGTATGTTAACATGTTGCCAGTGTATGTTGCAGTCTAACAGTGTATGTTGACAAGGCATGTTGCCATATAACCGAATTATAGACCGAATAATGCATTGCATAGTGACTAATGTTGCACAAATGCAAGACTTAGCTTAGTCTTGGTCTTGCGCCAATACAACTGGTATTCGTCTTGGTCTTGCTATTGCGCTCCCAGTCTTGGTCTTGGTCTTGCATTTCGGCAACATTATTAGTGACAAATTGCTGGATCAATTAGCTGTGCCCAAACAAAATTTGAAAAAATCCGAGCGGTCGGTTAATATTATGGGTCCCGCGGTCTTCGACACTTCCCGCGGCTGTTAAGAATACAGTTTCCATCGCATTATTTGTTCAGAGTGAAGCGGTAGCTATTGCTACTTGCTAGAAGTGTTCTATAGTGACGAGTAGTCGTTCAAACGCGCAAATGTTTCCAAATTTGTGTAGAATAAATAAATATATATAATTAATATAAATAAATGTAATGACATGTAATTTTATATTATAAATTAAAAATTTTCTTCGTGTGAGAGCCATGCTGAAGCATATGCTGACGCATTAATTGGGTCAGCTCGTCCGAAGTGACCACGGCCTCATAGAATAATCAGCGTGAAACGGTACTTGTATTGTGTTTCGGAGAGTGAGTGAATACCGGAGGCCCTTGAAATTTTGCCGCTTAAGCGTCGTTAAAAGCCGACAACACAACCAATGCGCGAACTGTGGCGCGGTTGTTCATGGGCGGCGGTGTTCGTACCACACGGGAGACCCACCTCCTCCGTTGTCGGCTATGGAATAAAGAAATGTATTGTGTTGTATTTTATTGTACAATGGCGCATAAGTTCGATCGATCTTGAATCTGAAAACGGCTCCCGTCGCTCAATACAATACACGAAGGAAAATGGCTTTAAAAACTCTCATATCCTCGCTGGGGGAGGGCAAAATGGATTCTCGCGACACTCGCCACCCTCGCCCTTGTAAGGCGTGTTTACTAAAAATGCGTTCAACTTTATATGCGGGCTTATGTAGGTATGTCTGCCGCGGCCGCCTTGCGCAAACACTGTACCGTTCTTTTTTCAATTTTCCGACGTAAATTTTATAGGATGCTTTCTGGATTAGCTCAGTTTGTTTGAGTTTCGCGTTTATATGCATTCATATATGTATATACACAATACACTTACAGAATACTCAACGTGAAATGGTAGCTCTACTATGTTCCTTAAAAAAGCCGCTTAACTGAAGTAAAAAGCCGACAACACAACTAATGCGCAGACTATGGTGCGGTTTTCCATATGCCCACCGCATATTCTTTTAATTATTTGATTTCTTTGTTATGCTGTATAGTTTCATATATAAATGTAAATACATTCACAGAATACTCAACGTGAAACGGTATTTCTACTGTGCTTCTTAAAAATGCCGTTTAAGTGGCAAGAAAAGCTTGAAACACAACCAATGCGCCGACTATGGTGCGGTTGTAAATGGGCAGTGGTGTTTTTTTACCATATAGGAAATCACTTACCCCGGTATACTATACAAAATATTTATTTAATTAAATTTTTAAATATTTAATATTAAGTTTGGGCTGACTCCAAAACCAGTACGTGGCCAGTACGTTTCTGTTTCAATTATTTCAATAGTGCTCCGTTGTCCGCTATATGATAAAAAAACACATATTTCATACTTGTGGACACGGCAGACGTCGCCCGGTAGGTACCTACTGCACCTATTGCCTCCGACATACGTGACATTTTTCATTATATTTCAGCCAATTTCCAGAATATCATTATAAATTTTATCATACGTATAATTCTGATATATATGCTATATTATTGCAATGTTTCAATAAAATCCAATCAATAGTTTTTGCGTGTAAGAGTAACAAACATCCATACGTACATAAAAGCTTTCGCGTTTTTAATTTTAGTAAAATATAACATATAAGATAATATTGTCTTTTACATTGTCTTTGGAAACTATAATACCGCATATATTAATCTTTTATTGTAACCTTCCGTTACTATAAAAACTACCGCCCATGCCCAGTGCCAGTAGAGCTTCGAGTGGGTATCCGGCCTTATTTATTTATTTCGACGGAAGTTAAAGCGCGCCATATGCCGCGCTTTGGTTGTGTTACCGGCTTTTTATGCCTCTAATTTTAGTTTCTATATAAAATCCTATTAGTGATATGTTTTAAAAGACAATCTTAGCTAGATTTATTAAGATAATGTTTAACTCTTACTTATAAACAATTGCTAAATTGAATGAAGCTTCAATTTAAGAATAATCTTGAGACAATCATTTGACAAAGATGTAAAAACTATTGTTTATTATTTGAACATAAAAAACTGACACAAATCTTCACTCCTGTACTGGAACAGAGCCTCTTAGCTTTTTAGAGCCTCGTAGCTTAATGGTTTTAATAGTGTACCATGAAGCGTGAGGTATCGGTATTGAATCCCGGCCCGGACAATTATAATGTAATTTATAATTTATTTGGTCTCTGAAAGGGCTTGACAGGTGAGTGTCTTAATACTGTCGTACCCGAGGGAGAGCAATGGCACTGAACTGGTCGGTTCGTCCGAAGTGATACCACGGGCTCACAGAATACTCAGCGTGAAATGGTATTTGTACTGTGTTTCGCAGAGTGAGTGAGGATATCGAAGGCCCATAAGAGCCGTTTAAGCGGTGAAGAAACCGGCAACACTACCAATGCGCGGACAATGGCGTAGTTGGCCATGGGCGGCGGTGTTCTTTTACCATATAAGAGAACCTCCTGCTCCGTTTTCCGTTATAGCATAAAAAACACCATGTGTCATCTTAATATATTCATTTTATCTATTTACACTTTTAACAAAAAATCCGTATACCTACGCCATTGCGTCTGTTAAATTCGTCATGGCCTAAACGATATTTTGTTACAGGTGTACCTAAATAAACACATTTAATATATAAATTTAATTAATAGAATACATATTGCGTTGCTCTCAAAGAATCCCTGATATATTCGTCAAATATAGTCTGTCAAATTCACTTTCACAAAAAAACCGAATCCGCCATGATGTCTGTCAAATTCACATTAACTGCCAGCTGTACAAATTAGAGAAATCTATTTTCTTTGCATTTAAATGAAAACATTAAATACACTAATAACAGTAACTAAAGTAGTGTATCACAAATCACCTCACATCACGTAATGGTTTGCTGCTACCCCATTCATCTTTGTAATGAATTCCAGTTTTTATATTAAGGAATGCCCTCAGAAATAGTTCTTCAAAGGGTTCTTCCGCTTTTCGTTCCATATCTCACGTACAGTATCTTGTACGATAAGCTTTTTAAGTCGTCAATATACAGCATTTTTTGAGATTTTTAAGCTGCATGCTTTTGGACATCAAATGTTTTAGCTTGTATTAATTTATGTCATCTAACCTTCACATAATACTCAGCGTAAAATGATAATTGTATGTTATACTTGAAACAGTAGTTCTACTGTGTTTCGCTGAGTGAGTGAGGATATCTGTGGCCCTTAAAAATGCCCCATAAGTGGCGTAAAAAGCCGGCAACACAACATGCGCAGTCTTTGCCGCGGTTGTCCATGTGCGGTGTTCTCTTACCATATAGGCGACAAACCTGATCCGTTGTCTGCTAAACCATAAAAAAACTATTTAAAATTAACTATTTGAAGGTTTATTTATTTCTAAATATAAGTCAAAGAAATTAAATATAGATACCTAACAATGTTTTATCTTTCTCAAATTTAGGATGTTAATTTAAACAGATAATTCTTTTTAACAGCCCCGTTGCCGAACGGTCTTGTAAGTTAGAGTTAAGTTAGGATTATTGGGTTTGTATCCGATTTGAATAAATCTTACAATTTATTCGGTCTTTGGAAATTGGAAGGGCTTGACAGTGGCCGGGCGAGTGTCTCCATAGTATCGCAGCAGTTGGAGAGCCAAGTTGAAGCATAAGATGACATACTAATTGGACCGGCTCGTCCGAAGTGATACAGAATTCAGAATATATATAATAGAGACAAGATCTCTTAGCTAGAATTGGGATACCGTTGCGTTGCCGACTTTTAAGCTTAAGCTTTATTGTTTATATTACAAGAGTAGTAAATTGGGATTGTTTTCAACTTCACAAAACATGGCTTAACCATATCTAAACATCTGTTAAAAAACATATTACCATTCCAACGTATTGAAGTTTAAAGTAATAACAACGGATATAAAAAACTAGTTAGAAAAAGTATGCAAATCATTTTGAGGGTTAGGGATACCGAAACTAGAATGAATGTTGGTAAACCACTATGAAATTGCGAATTTTAAAAGTTTTTTATAACAAGTAGTTCAATATATAATTATTTATTATATAGCGGATACCAGGGTGGGGATACGAAGGACGTCACGCGTTGCACGGTTTGGTTGTAACTTAGTTTTTTATGAAAATATGGAAAACAAAGCTCACCTAGGATTAGTAGTCCCCGCTCGTCTAGGCCCTCTTACAGGTACTTTAAGGGTATGTAGGCTCTTTTTTTAAGGTTCCCAAGTCGTATTAAATTGGAAATACCTCTGCAAGGAGCTGATTCCACAGAGTGGTGGTCAGTGGCACTGAACATCGAGAAGTAATTAGTGTTGCCCAAATGCAAGACCAGGACTGACCGTGTAAGCTTTGAGCAAGAACAAGCCTGCAAGACTCTTGCGTCTTGCAGCTATTTTTTTTGGCAGTGATTTTTGGAATTTCTCATCAAATCTTTAGACATATTTTATAAATCTGGTTGGTCTTTACTATGGCTATGCTAATTCAAGCTCAAAATGTTCCTATTCTGATAAGCTTTTCTAAGATCTGAAATAAACTTTAATAAATATCAGTAGTCTAATAGGTAATTTCAAGACTTGCAAGACTCTTGCTGCAAGAGCAATACTGGAAGCGCAATACCAAAACCAAGACCAATATCAATATTAGTCTTGGCTAAGTCTTGCATTTGGGCAATACTAGGCGTAATACAATGTTTCACCCGTATCACCTCGAATTTTGTCGGTCCACAACTGAGCGTATTTTAAGGCAATTTGTGCTGCACACCACCATTCTGCGGAATCAGATGCCACACACAGAGTTATTTCTAAACCAATTATACGACTTGGGAATCTTTTAAAAGAAATCGTACCTATCCCTTAAAGGCACCTCACCCTGACCCTGCAAACGCTATGGGTGTCCATGGGCGGCGAATCGCTTATTCTAGGCGAGCATGCTGCTCGTTTGCCACCGTTTTTATAAAAAAAATACCTTAAAACATTGTTGTGGAACGACAAACATACCTTTTAGAGCCCGAAGTCATGTATTTTCTTGGGTGTGTGTTGCGCTCTCCGGCGCCCTTGTGTTGAAAGAAAGCGTTTAAGATTAAATTAAGAAATAATAATTTATTTACGTGCACGAGTAAACTTATTAAATAATATCTTATAATTCATCACACGTGGGTGATCCATGCTGAAAATAATTAACAAGGCTATTTATTTTTTTTAAACTCAATTAACGTTTGTTTTTCTATTTAAAAATGTCTCTGACAGCTAATGGCGGAAAACATAAACAATCAGTGTCATATTGCGTATATCAGCTCTCTTGTCGCTGGTACAAGATGCTCTCGATTTAAGTGGCTCCATAGAACGCATCTAATCTACATAAAGACATAGACAAAGCTGTTGTTATTATAATGAGGACAATCTGTAACCGATATCCTTGAGAGCATAGAGACAAAAACGCGCCATTCATAGACAGTTGTGTTTTTTTTTGTTGCTTTTTTTCTCCACAGAATGTAGGACATGCGTACTATTAAATTTGCCCTTTAAGTTTTTTACGTTATGAATAAAAGCAGACACTAAATCATTGAGTATTTAATTTTTGAACGCAGCTGGCTTGTTTTTTGGCGATATTTTTTTTAATTTAGTAAATTTTTGGTTCATTTGAATATTAACATTTGATTGTGGAGTCAAATGTTATAAAAATAATGCCAGGTGGGAGATGTTTAGCATTAATTCGCTAATTAAATGTTACGTTTTAGATATTATATCGATAATAAATGTACCTGCTATTTGAAAAAAATATGCGGGTAAAAAATATTAATACAAATGAAGACGGAAGTATTTAGATATTGCGTTAGTATATGAATAATTAAAGGTAACATTTTATACAAAAATGTCAAATGAGCAGGAGGCTCATTTAGGATAAGTGCTCACGCACAACTTTAAACCCAACCGGGCCGCGGATGCGTTGCCAGCTGTTTAATTTTATATGAGTACTCACGAACGAGTAGATAAATTCGTTTTAGCTACCATTTATGAGTTTTTTTATGGGATATGCTATATTTATGGTATAGCTGGGCAGAAAGGGTCTCCTATATGGAAAGAGAATACCACCGCCCATTTACATCCACGCCAGAGACGAGAGTTCGCGCTTTGGTCGGCATTTGACGCCGCTAAAACGGTATAATTTTAAGGACCGTATCCTCACTCTCTCAACGAAACACAGTACAAGTACTGTTTCTTGCTGTGTATACTGTGAGCTCATGGTAACACTAGACGAGCCGGCCCATTTAGCTCGTCAGCATATGTTTGAGCATGACTCTCCCACGGATGAAATAATAATACATACCTATACCACAATTCTGTTGTAATATTTAAATTCAACATAATAGATAGAGCTATATTGCCAGATATTCTAAATGATAATGAACTAATCAAATTCACTAGTTTAAAAATGTTCTCAGCGAACATCGTTTCATTTAAGATATTACCATATCTCGAATAAATTACGCATCCAGTTAGTGAATTAAAACGTGGGAAGAAACGTTCCTTAAACTTGAACTATCAATTAATAGCGAAATGTGATTTGCATACCATTGCAAATATGCAAAACATATCGCATAATGAATGCAGCGAAAGAAGCTAGCAGCTTCTTAAATTTCACTGGTTTATAAATATTTATTCATCGAATAATATGCAAAACAGTGTAATTATAGGGCGACTTGAGAAATGGGTTAAGCCGTTTTGCATACGTGCGCCGCCATCTTGAAATGTCACAACTCGCCGCGTCTGTCCTTCGATAATGTCACCTATGCGCGTATGTTTCGTATGAAATTTGAATTTCGAATGTTCGGAGACGTTCGGCCGTTTCCTCTTCCAAACTAATTTAACAAAACTTCACACCTTGTGACAGCTCACGACAGGTTTTTTCCTGGTGCTGTTATGGAAAAAAGAGAAGTACGGCGCGGTGGGACGCACTTTTTAAATACATTTCTGTATTATTTATGCACGTTAGATAATTAGTTGGCAGATGACAAATATTTCGCGTTGTGGGAAATGGGGTTGCTTCCGGCATTGTAACTTAATAGTTAACTTTCTTATGCAATATTCAAAGGCTTTTTAAAGATTCACTGTTCGCGTGCAAGTGGCTTCGGTATTTGGTTGAAGCCAATTAAATATTGAATGCAATTTGCTTATTCTTAATTAGTGGTACTTTTTGTGCCCGCAGGCTTTGTACAACGTAAATTTATTATGATGTCCTTTTTTATCAATAGATACTATCGAACTTGGCCGTTATAAATATTTTACTTTTATTAAAAACTCTTTATTTTTTAAAAATAAGCGAAATTAAAGGTAGTAAAAATATTTTATGTAGATTATAAATACCTTATATAGCTATATCTACTACCTATGCACTAATTGGGACGGGCCGTCCAGTAGTGTTGCCCAAATGAATGACCAAGACCAAGACCGCCTAATTTTAGCAAGACCAAGACTGACCGTGTAAGACTCGAGCAAGAATAAGACGAAGCCTGCAAGACTCCTGTGTCTGCAGCTATTTTTTTGGCAGTGATTTATGGAATTTCTCATTAAATCTTTAGATATATTTAACTATGGTTTACTGGTTGGTTTTTACTATGGCTATGATCAACCTTCCTGTTCTGTTCCTATTCTGATAGGTTTTTATAAGATGTGAAGTAAACTTTAATAAATTTCAATAGTCTAATAGGTAATTGTAAGACTTGCAAGACTCTTGCTGCAAGACCAAAACCAAGACTGGGAGTGCAATGGCAAGACCCAGATCAAAACCAGGCGTATTGGCGTAAGACCAAGACTAAGCTAAGTCTTGCATTTGGGCAACCCTGCCGTCCAGTGATACCACGGGCTCACAAAATACTCAGCTTGAAACAGTAAATAGGTACCTTTTTGTAGTGTGTTTCCCTGAATGAGTTAATAAGTATATCGGAGACAATTGAAATAAAGCCTCTTTAGCGGTGTTAAAAGCCGGCAACACAACCCAAGCGTGGTAAGCGCGGTTGTTCATGGTGGCGGTAATCTCTTACCATCAAGGAGTTTCATCGTTCCATGGTCCTCTTTACAATAAGGGAGTCCTTTTTACTCTTTACCCGTGGGAGAGCCATGCTGAAACATATGCTGACGCACAAATTGGGCTGGCTCGTCCGAAGTGATACCACGGGCTCACTGAATACTCAGCGAGAAACGGTACTTGTTACTGTGTTTCGCAGAGTGAGCGAGGATATCGAAGACCATTAAAAGTGAAGCTTAAGCGGCGTAAAAAGCAGTCAACACAATCAATACGCGAAGTGTGCCGCGGTTGTTCATGGGCGACGGTGTTCTCTAACCACATAGGAGACCCACCTGCTCCGTTGTCCGCTATACTATAAAAAAAACAATAACAATGTATTTTTGTCCAAATTTTGTATATTCCAAATTACAATACTTTGTCCATGGGCGGTGGACCGTTTATCCAGATGAGTCTACTATTCTGCTTGTTTGCCACCTTTTCCTAAACAAAAGAAATACCGACCGTACTATTACATAATACAGTCCCAAGTACACGTAAAATCAAATTCCAAAGCAAAGAGGGTAGGTACAGCACTAATTGATTTCGACAAAGGATCGATACACAACAATGAATCGATAAACCGGCACTTGACTCGTGTTTTCAGTGCACACCCCTAATTCCTTTGTAATCGATTATGCCATTCAGTGGTAGGCACAGCTCAATCGATCCAATTGTAGTATTTTGTTGTATTGTCAATAGGAATTTCAATACGAACCGACTCATTGTATTGAGGTTACGTGCCAAGATTATTATACATTAATCTTTTGAATTGGTACTTATCATTTATAGGATTGCCAAGAGAAGCAACTTGTAAATGTGGCTTATGGTGTGGCTTGCGTGACCCTGGAGCTTGCAGTCGATACGAGTTTTTGTGCAACGAAACTCATTAACGTACTAGCCAGCGGGTAAATGCTTTTTTATTCTATAGCGGACAACGGAGCAGGTGGGTGTCTTATGTGGTAAGAGAACACAATCGCCCATGAACAACCGCGTCACAGTCCGCGCATTGGTTGTGTTGCCGGATTTATATGTGACGCTTTCAAGGGCCTCCGATATCCTCACTCACTTACCGAAACACAATAGAAGAACCATTTCAAGTACAACTACCATTTCACGCTGAAAATTCTCTGAGCCCGTGGTATCACCGGCCCAATTAAGCCGTCAGCATATGCATCAGCATGGCTTTTACTCGGTGAAAATATATAATGAATAGTTTAACTTAATTAAGGAATTTGAGGTTATTTTAATGAATAATAATTGTATCAAAGGGACTCGGCCCGCTGAGATATAAATTGGAATTTCGAAGATATTCAATTGCGCATACATTATTCCGCATATTTTGATCATTAAAATACCTACTCTGAACAAGTATGTCAATGTACAATCAGGAATGTGATTAATATGTTTCTGTTTGTTTTTGTTGAACCCGTAATTGGCAAAAGACACGACATTTGCCTTACAATGTAATTTACATTGAAACTGACGATATATCCCGTTACAACCTATTTTACATGTGCGTAAAACCTCTTTGTTAATACTTAGTCTTAGCTGTCAAACCGACCGATGTCAACATTTAGGAAAATGTATTTTTTTATTATCTTCGTATTTTCGTTTATTCTATAAACATCATATATTTTTATTAAACAAAATTTATTTATTATGTACCATAACAACTTTTTTATTCTATAGCAGACAATGGAGCAGGTGGGTCTGCTATATGGTAAGAGAACACTGCCGGCTATGAACTATCGCGCGACAGTTCGTGCATTGGTTGTGTTGCCGATTTTTACGACGCTTAAGCGGCACTTTTAAGAGCCTCCGATATCTTACACACTCTGTAAAACACAGTACAAGTACCGTTTCACTCTGTGTATTCTGTGAGCCCGTGGTATCACTTGCGACGAGCTGGCCTAATTAGTGTGTCCGCATATGATTCAGCATTGCTCTCCAACAAGTTGTTGCAGCAAGACTCTTGCTGCAAAAACAAGCCTGGGATCGCAATACCAAAATCAAGACCAATACCAGGTGTATTGCCGCAAGACAAAGACTGGCAAAAACTCGTCTTGGTCTTGCATTTGGGCAACACTACCTAGAGGAAACATTTTAAAATTTTACAGGTATAGCTTTTATGCTTAGATTACATTTCAAGTAAATCGTTGTTTCTATCTAAAGATAACTAAGGAGATCGTGGTTTCGAAGAACAAGAGATTCATTTACGTTAAATGTTTTAATTGAAAACCAAAGCTTTATTTGTATTTTTACGAAATAAGAATCACCCGTGAGAGAGTCATGCTGAAGCATGTGCTGACGCACTAATTGGGCCGGCTCGTCCGAAGTGATACTACGGGCTCACAAAATACTCAGCGTGAAACCATATTTGGTCTCTTTTATTATGTTTCTCTGAGTAAGGGAATATCGTAGATCCTTGAAATTATGCCGCTTAAGCGTGATAAGAGGCGGTAACACAAACAATGCGTGGATTGTGGCATGGTTGTTCATGGGCGGTGGTGTTCTTTTACCATAAAGGATCCCCTGCTCTGTTGTCCGCTATACAATTAAAATGTATAGGTAGGTATGTCTTTAAATTGAAACTTTGATAAAAGCTTAATTTAGCAACTGAGCCAGGAATGTTGAATTCAATGTAAAATTGTTCCCAAGACATCCACTTGCGTAGCTAAAGTTCAATGATCACCCCAAGAATATATTTTTAAATGCCAGCGAATGTTCCTTTAATCGTCGGAGCGTGAGAGCCTCTCGGATCACAGAATATGGTTTCAGATACCGGGAGGCCTTTGACTATTGTGAAAACGGATCAGAATTATATCAAGAAAACGTGGAACAAAGGGAAAAAATATGGCGGCGAAGTGCTTTGTTATCGGAATTGGAAATGTATATATCTAAAGGAACGTTCAACCACGCTTGGGGTGCATTTTTTCCACGCACCCCTCCGCATATGAAACATTACCCCACAATATGTCTAACGGCCCCGACTACTTTCGTTTTTAGAGATTTTTTCTTCACGCTAGACGAGGACGGGTGAATTGTTGTCACAGGCTTACGGCGGTTCTCGCGGGTGGGAGGGAGACGGTGGTAAAAGTTTGCCTCCGGATAAAGAAAGCTCAGGTATAAGGGTGTGGATAAGGAAAAAGGCAGGGGTGGCACCACCCCGGGGTAGCGACGTAGTTCGCGCGACCGCCGCTAGATGGGGCTGAGCAAGAAAGTTCTTTTTTATTGAATTTCGCCGAGTTTTTTGGCATAATGATGATGGATTGTACAGTGGGTTTACGCAGATAAGTTTTGGGGAATTTTCCCGTTGCGTGTAATGTGTTTTTCGAGTTTTAAATTAGCTACACAAAAATGTCAATTTCGCCAAGTGGAAGCCGCCCTTCAATATTATCAAATTTAAGTGCCAGTTGCTGAGTACTGGAATATTTTTGATATCCGTGTAATACGATTTATATTAACTAGCTGATCCGACAAACATAGTTTTGACATATAATTTATAATTCATATAATAAAAACTTACGTTGGACCATAACATTTAGTAATATGCAAAAAATATATGTTGATCAATAGACTATATTAATCACAATACACTCAGACAAAACGTCTTATAGTTATATATTTAATATACACCTACAGCATTACTTAATCTTTACGGTTCACCACTTTTTTATTACCCTTTGAACCAAGTACCTACATATGTAATAGAAAATAGAATAAAATAATGATTATTTACAAATCTTGTATTATAAATAAAAATGCTGTGTAGTTTTTTATTCCCAGTTTTTTTTAAACTTCGTCATCATCATCATTTCAGCCGTAAGACGTCCACTGCTGGACATAGGCCTCTCTCTTGGACTCCACGAATACCTGTCAAAGGCGACCTGCATCCAGCGTCTTCCGGCGACTTTTATACGGTCGTCTGTCCACCTTGTGGGTGGTCGTCCTCCGCTGTGCTTTCTGGTCCGTGATCTCCACTCTTCGGCCCTATCGGCCATTCGCTCTACCTGCGATGTGGCCTGCCCATTGCCACTTCAGCTTGCTAATTTTTTAAACTTACTGATTTTTTATTGTATTTCTTTTGGTAAATCTTAAATAAAGAACTGAATAATTAAATAAAATATCAAGAAATTATGAATAGACTAGAAATAATGACGTAATTATACACATTTGTGGAATATTATAAGATCATACAAATTTAGTTTTGTTAACTCACAGCCTTATGGTGAAGAAATGATAAATTTCCTTAACAATGATGAAGAAATAAATCTCACTGGTCATTAACGGATGATGTGGAAATAGTCCATAATTATAATGACACGGAGCGTATAAATTTTACATAAGTTCGTAATTATGAACATCTAGGTACCTACGCGAAAAACCTTTACGAGTCGGTAGACGCATCGAGGGGGTCTCATTAGCGTTTGGTACTTCAGAAAGGGTGAAAAAAGTTCGAGTGATATTTTTATACCGTCGTGTTCCTAATTAAAAAGATTTTTCGCGAATTATTATGTCAGTTTAACACGCATTCACAAACGTTTGTTCACGCTTGGTTCGATTAAATGTTACATAATTTAATGTTACAGAATACTCAGCGTGAAACGGTACTTGTACTTTCGCAGAGTGAGTGAGGATATCAGAGGCAATTAAAAGTGCCGCTTAAGCGGCGCAATAAGCCGGCAACACAACCAATGCCCGGACTGTGTTGTGGTTGTTCATGGGCGGCGGTGTTCTCTTACCATATACCACCTGTTCCGTTGTCCGCTATAGAAAAAAAAATATAGGCACCTACTATATAGAATAAAAAATCATACCTTAAGATAAAATATATAAAAATTAAGAACTTTTATGAAAATAGGAAGTAACTTATATAAAAACATAAATTTATAACTGGTTTAGGTGTAATGACAATAACTATATTATAGTACATTTTATGTAATTCCAAAGTAATACGAATTGTTGCATACTACATGCGGCCTTGTAAAGGTTTGGGATGTCCATGGGCGGAGTACCACTTATTGTATGATAAGTAGTGTTGCTCAAATGCAAGAATTAGCTTAGTTTTGGTCTTGCGCCAATACACCTGGTATTGGTCTTAGTCTTGCTATTACGCTCCCAGTCTTGGTCTTGCAGCAAGAGTCTTTGCAAGTCAGGAAATTACCTATTAGACTATTAATATTTATTAAAGTTTACTTCACATCTTAGATAAACCTATCAGAATAGGAACAGAACAGGAAGGTTGATCATAGCCATAGTAAAAACCAACCAGTAAACCATAGTAAAATATGTCTTAAGATTGGGTGATATATGTAAAAGTCTCATGTTTGTCACCGTTATCATATATCTATAGATTTACAAGTAATAAAGGCATAATTTTTGTACTAAATAAATGGACTTCGACCAGAAACTAGAGATTTTTGACGATTCAATACGCCATTCACAATAATTATATTTGGTCGCTATTCAGTTATTGTAATACAATTTAGTTTAGTAGCGCGCCACCTAGTTTTGTTTAATGTTACTAAAAAAAGATTTCTTTTAAATTAAATTATGCGAATATCTATTTTGGATGAATATTGGGGGTGATCTAATCGATTTTTTTTATTTTTATCGGTTTTTATGATTTCCAATTTAGAATAGCAATTAGTACTTTAATTATATATTTGTATATGTTAGAACTTTTTTACTAATGGTCAATAATGTTTTATTTCCTCTTAATTTATGTTGATTTCGCTACCAGCGTAAACCCATTTCAGGATTTCTTTTTTAACATTCGCGAAGCCAAGTGCCGTATTTATAGCCCATTCATATTAGAATTAGAATCCAATAAACTTCAGTCAAATCTTATTAGAATTGGTGAATATTTCTTTAATAGTTTAGATTTAATAGATTTTGTGCAGTATTTTATAAATGCAGATGGATCATCTAGGTTAAGCAATACCTCACCTTGTGCTTGGCCGCGGGTACGTTGCCGGCCTTTTATATTTTTGAAACCTCAATGAATCATTTAAAACAGGTTTCAAACAATTACATTTACTTTTCTTAAATACAAGTTCAATTAGAAATTAATTGTTGATTCTATGTACTATAAATATTCCATTGTAGCTACTAATGTAACTTTGCCTATGGAAGTGTCATGGTGAAAGATATACTGTCTAACTGGGACGACTCATTCAGAAGGATACCACGAGATCACAGAATACAGTGAATGAGGATATACAGGTTTTTATACCTACCATTACGTATTTTTGATTTTTTTTAGTATAGCGAATAACGGAGCAGTTGGGTCTCCTAAATGTTAAGATAACATCGCCGCCGATAGACAACTGCGCACATTGCGCATTAGTTGTGTAGCCGGCTTTTTACGCCCCTTAAGCGGCATTTTTAAGCGCATCCAATATCTTCACTCAATCAGCAAAACACAATAGCGGCACCGTTTCAAGTGCAATTAATATTTCACGCTGAGTATTCTGTGAGGCCGTGGTATCACTTCGAATGAGCCGTCCCAATTAATGCCTCCGCATATCCTTCAGCGTGACTCTCCCACGGGTAAAATACAGATCCAATAAGGTAAAGTTTGAATAAGAACATAGTCAACCGTCAAGACCGATCTCTAACCGTCAAGGAAAAAAAATAATTAATGAATTACGCGAACAATCCTGGACTATAGCTAGTGTAAAGCGTTTTTCATTAGGCTACGATCACATTAGGCGGGCGGACAGATGGGCGGATTATTGGATCCGGCGGACGAAAGACTTCGATCCGTTGCCTTTTTCCCTTTTTTTATTTTTCCTCCTATTTTTCCTCTCCCGAGCACCGTCTGGAAAGCCTTTTCCTCTTATTTATTGCTTATACGAAGCTCGAATTGGATATTTGTGAAAGGTTGAGTTTGCCATCGGAAAATATTAAGTCTGCGTTCTTATTAGAATGTCGGGCTATATGAAACGCTTCTACGAATCTTATTAGACTTCCAGACTCGTTTATTCCATAGAAATAAATAAAATAAACTAAATTTAATGATAAAATTAAACAAATAATACATAAGGTGTACCAATTAACGCAAGATTGGATTTTTTTAAATTGCATTGCGTTAATGTTTGTACAGCCTATATGAAGTTGGTAATAGTCTTCTGTAATAACAATTAATTATAATTAAATAAGGAAATGACTGAAAACAAACAGAAAAAAAATAATTATAATAAAAATAAGAATTTAATAAAATTACTTTTTAAAAAGAGATACTTTTATGTCAAAAGTAAAGAATATTTTTGGAATTCTAACAAGAACATCTCTTTTTCTAATAGACTTTCTTAAAATCAATTCTCTTTTAATCTTATAAGACTGTTTTAGTATATAACGAACCTTCTCAGAGCTTTTACTGAAGCTATTTTTTTAAATTCCCTTCACTGAACCAAATTTAACCTAAATTGTAAAATTCTTCAGTGCATTGACACGTTTCAATTTCATTAGACAACCTTAAGATATTCATTCAAGATCAGCTGATGCCGTCTATCTCTCTCGCACTTACCGCTATTCGTATTCACCATCCCACTCAATCGAAGACGCTGTGACGTCATAACGAGGTCGTCTCAGATTCACTCATTAAATAAACAAGGAATAAAGTGTGCATCGTGTTAACAGGACCGGTGTAATTCTTTAATACTATCACAAATATTTTGAACCTGTAAACCTGTGTTGTGATAATAAAATAACTCTAGATCTGTCAGTTTGACGTACAACAAATTATGTGAGTGGCAAGCAGGAGCTCGAAAAAAAAACCAAAATTAAGCAATACAAATTAATAAAATTACAAATAAAAACTAGTGCCTAATGATTGAGTTCGAAGTAGGAACAGTAAACATGAAGTCTAAAGATGGGTTGGAAATGACATCATTTAAAAAATGCAACGGCATATTATTGTAGGCACGTGTGCACTGGAAACGAGGGAAATGCTTAGTCGACATTCTTCATACAGTGGCTGTATCTAACAAACACGAGCTACTTCAAGAGGTTTTATTTATATTTTTTTACATACCTTCAAAGAAGTTTTATTTTGTAGTAATTGGTGAATACTTGATAGTATCATTCATATACAAGATTAGCTTATATTGTCTCTCGTAATACAAAATTCCATATTCAATTCGACACATGTTCTAATTTGACAATTTACTAAGGATAATTAAATTAAATATAAATTGAGCTAATAAAGAGGTTTTATTCATATTTTTTTACATACCTTCAAAGAGGTTTTATTTTGTAGAAATATTTTGCGTTTAAAACTTTATTGATACCACTATTACTACATTTTATATTAAAAAAATTAATATTGCACATTTGGAGTGTATTTATATTTTATGTAAATAAACTGTATTTTTAATTTTGAGTTTAAAACTATTTGATACCTATATTACAGACTAAATATATATTTAATTCATATTTTTCTGTACTTTAAATTTGTTTAAATTGTAGTCCTGCCACAATTCGTGCACGCTCCTGTTTTAATTCGTATACCAGCCCCGTCTGTTCTTCATTATCTTATTACTTAGCAAACTTTGTCTTCTGCGACACGATCACTTTGATACTAGATAACAATACAACTATGCATTTTAAAGATATTTTTTTTAAATTGATTAATAATCAATAATATGTGATGATATTGTATAAAAGCTTAGTTAATTTATAAATTTCAAAAATTAGTTCCGCTTAAGTGGCGTAAATAGCCGGCAACACAACCAATGCGCGGACTATGGCGCGGTTGTGGTGAGTTGCGGTGTTCTCCATATAGGAGACCCACCTGCACCGTTGTCCGCTCTACCATAAGACATATACCCTTGATAATAAAAAAACAATCATGGTGTGTTGCCGGTTTTTATCGTCGCTAAGCAAGAACTCGAGGGGTTACCGGTATTTTCAATCAATCATTACGTACAAGTACCTATCTACCTGCAATATTAAAAGTTTAAAATACATACATATATATTTTTAGATATAACCAAATGTATTTAAATTGGGAATATATATATGTATATTTGTAGAGACATGTATGTCCAAACCAATACATCTTGGGACCTCCAAAAAAAGAGCGACCTATACTTCAAATGCCGGTAAAGCATTAAATCTATCCATGATGTCCATGGGCGGTGAACTGCTTATTCTATGTGAACCTGCTCTTTTGCCACCATATGCATTAAAAATGAAACCTTAACAATAAAGTATCAGGATCGATCGGTCGTGGTGAATTTCTTAAGACGGCGAGAGTTGTTCTAAGTAGAGACGTTAATGGGCGTCGCCTTCACCTTGACCAACACTGAACTTTCAACCCAGTTCTCATTCCCTGATGCTTGGGAATTGGGTCGAAGGATTCTCTCAATAGTTTACAATATTTTAATATACAAACTCTTTAACTAACTGCTACTTTCACCACCCTCTTTCACCACCCCCTTAGGACCTATATCTTCTATTATTTTTCAATAAATTTCTATTTTCATATATATATGTAAAGAAAACCTTAGACTCCTTATTAAATGAGACGGCTTTCTTTATCTAGCATAGACAAAGCCTAAATGTCAACACATGACAAGATGTCATTATATTAACATATTAGAAAATAATTATTTTAGGAATTATTAATTTATATTGAACACATAATTGTTAATTTATAATCTTTACATACATATCATCTTTATAATAAAACGCTATTATAAATAAATATATTATTTATTAACTCCTTAAGATTTATAGCTATCTGGTAGATTTCGATCGTTTTAAATTATTAAAAATATAACGGGGCATTTCCTTTGTCAATCTGTGTATCTGAATTTATTAAAAGTAGAATGGGATCTAATCTCTATTAACTAATTGAATATTACAAACTTTTTGATTTTTATAACTGACTATTAAAACCATATTTTAAATAAAACGATCACAAAGATTTTTCGTTTTTTTTTGTTAAAACCAAATAACATTTCTCTATTATCTATAACGCCATTTAAAATATAGAGTAGGTGTAATTGACTCAAAGACAGATTATTATAAATTTATATATTAAGCCGGCAACACAGCCAATGCGAGGAATGTGGCGCGGTTGTTCATGGCGGTGTTCTCTTACCATAAAGGAGGCCCACCTGCTCCGTTCACTGCTATAAAAAATAAATAAAAACATTCATTTCTTTTAAACAATACTTCTACAGTATTAGACTGAAGTTCTTTATTAATTATTTTTCAAATTTATACTTATTTTGATGCTACAATGTATGCTTTACTTCATTTACTTTTAATTAATAATTATAATACTCGAATTGAAACAATTTTGATAAATTTTCACAAAGATGTAAATTTATCTATTTAAAAACATATGACGAATGATGTCAGACTAATAGAAATCCGTGCTTACAGATTCATAACTAGATTACGCTTTCATACTAAAACTTTTAAACTGAGTGTTATGCATTTTTTCATTGGGGTCTATATTTATAGGAAAAAATAAGTTTAGAGGTCCAAACACAGATAAAAACACTCAATACTTATTAAATCTAATTTTATTACCTTATAAATTACTTAAACTAAACACTGCAATAATTAATTCTTATAATTTCCACGCATTTGATAATTATTTTATATATTTTGAATATATTTTTATTATGTGTTGCCTATATAGCTATAAAAATTTATAATCCTTTTGTATTTAGATACTATGTATAATATGTACTATGTTAAAATTTAAAACATTTGTATTTTTAATATGAAACAGCTATTATATACACTCGTCTGATATGTCCTGCCCAGGACGCAAATGAACACAGCCTTCTTAAAGTCAAAAACCAATTAAAAACATTACAGCAAATTTACATACAGGATTTTTAAATACACAATGTCAGCTACCTATATGCCAAATTTCATGAAAATCCGTCCGGTCATTCTTTAATATAGTATAGAATATGGATATAGGAAAAATATTGTTTCTTAGATTTGCCGTCGGCGGCGATATCAAAGCTCCGACGGCGACTGAGAGGAGCTTTTGGCATTCTTACAAAGCTTTGATTGAGATTTTGAGATGAAATAGTTTCTTTATTGGAAATTGTGTATTTTATAAAACATTTTGCAATTATTTTACAACTTTATTGACATTTAAATAACAGATTTATTTATTAATCAAAACATTTTTGAAGTATAACTGATTTAATTGGGATTTTAATGACAATTATGCCTATTGCTATAATTCCCAAAACCACTACTGTCTTGAATCAGCTGCCTGCAATGGTATTCCCAAAGTAATACAACTTGGGGAACTTCAAAAAAGAGCAAAACTTAGACTTAACGGCCGCCACGGCATCTGTGGCTCAGAAGAGGCTGGGTGTGTATATGGGCTGAGGATCGCTTGTAATAAGTCAGCCTCATGCTTTAGTTACCAATTTTCAATAAGAAAAACTAACAAAGACATATAATTGTATTGTCTTCCATAGAATAATCGTCTTTTTTATTTACTTTAAATACTCAAAGTTTACAAAATATGCTATTTTGGCAAACGGGCAATCTCATTTAGGATAAGCGTTCCGCCCATGGGCACTTGCAGCCTTAATTAAGCCACGAGTGCTGCTGATATTTAATGAAATGAAAGCTTTATAATGACCCTAAGTCGCTATGGTATTAATTTTTGTATAAAAAAAATAGGATTTAAGTCTTAGTAGATTGTCAGATCTTACAGTAGATGGCGCGCCCTGACAAATTATAATGGAATATATTTTATATCATACATATTTATAGACGATATTCTACTCTCCTATAATATGAAAGTTACTTCATTTTAAACTTTCAAGAGATTCGTAGCTGAGTGGTCTTTTAAGTCTATCATGAAGCGAGAGGTATCGAATTCTTCCAGAACGAATAAAACTGTATAATTTAATTAATATTTACGTCATTTTTTCTCATAGAAATCGCTGGGAGAGTGTCATAACACTGATTTACCAGTATGAGAGCTATGCTGATGCACTAATTGGCCCGACGAAGATACCACGAGCTCACAGTAAATAATCATGAAACAGTACTCGTATTGTGTTTTGCTGATTGCGTGAGATTATATTACTAGCGGCGTAAAAAGCCGGCAACATAACCATATCACGAATTGATGATTTTTTACCATAGAGGAGACCCGCCTGATTCGTTGTCCGCTATACAAATAAAAAATAGGCGTAATAAGTTTTGCTTATAAGATAATATTTTTCTTCTGTTAAATATCACAATTCTTCTTCTAGTATCATCTGCGGTTTACTGGTAAGGCTGTTTACCTGACGGTCCAATTCATGTTCTATTACACTCTTGCTTATGGGAAAACACTGTAACAAAAACGAGATGACATTTTTGAACATTAAAATGATAAAAATATTATTGTCACAATATAGTTGATAGGTGACAGTTAACAAAGATAAAACAAAATAGGGAATAAGGAAAAGAGGTTACCAAGAACGTTCTATAACATATTTTAATAAATAAATAGATTATTTCCTAAGTTTCGTATGTTGGTTTTTTAATTGTTAATAATCGAAATAGCTTAGCCTTAATAAGTAACATCTGACCCTTAAGTAAGTCTGAAGAAGATCTCGGGATTAAAAAGGGGTGCATTCATGTGTGAAGCGACTGTATCTTGCTTCAGAACAAAAGAAGGGAAAACATTTTTCTAGAAGCCATGTTCCACACATAAAGCTATAAAATTATTAATGATATAGAGTACAGCGGAGTAAGTAGGTCTCCTATATAATGAGAGAACACCGCCCATGGACAACCACGCCAAAATTCGCTTTAGTTGTATTGCCAGGTTTTTATATATAGCCCCATAGCCCCCTCTCCCTCAAAGACGCCTACCTATTACGATCTTGAGCGATCTGGATCTAGTCGTTGCCCGCGACCTTCGTGAGATCGTCTTTCCATCGCGTGGCGTGACGTCCCACTCTGCGCTTTACGGTACGCGGTCGCCACTCGAGAACCTTTCTTCCCCATCGGTTGTCGCTTCGTCGAGCGTTGTGGCCAGCCCATTGCCACTTCAATTTACTAATAGGTCTTCTATATAATAAGAGAGCATCGCCGCCCATGGACAAACATGCCAAAATTCGCTTTGGTTGTATTGTCTGGTTTTTACCCACTTAAGCGGTTCAATTTCAAGAGAAAGAAGAAAACAATATTTAATATCTGTAACACGAATTTCAAAAACGAAACTCCATAAGTCGTTGTATGTAAAATGTTATGGCGACTAACTTGGACCTCTACGAAATCATACGAATTAAACTAGATTTTTCTAGTGCTTTTAAATCTATATAAATAAATATGTGCCATAAATCTAAGTCTTATTGTTGTTTAACTTTTAACTCCACAAGCCAAAGGATATTCTCTCTAAAAACCACACCTTATAAGGAAAAGTTTTAACAAATATTTCTCGGAATTCCTTTTAACTTGAATTTTTTATCATTTTCCTTGACATTCGAGTTATAGTGATCCCGCTATGTTATAGCTTGTAGTATTGCGACAACCTACCTAGCTACTTCGTCCTGCAACATTACAGATACACCGAAAGTATTCACGGTATAAAAACTCGCACACGCCCACTTTAATATCGCATTACACCAAAGTGAAATGATGACTCATGGCCAAGTGATCATAGAATTTTCCAGCCTTCCCTTTGTGCATAACAAAGATACAATTCAAAGCGTAATTGAAAAAAAATTGAAAAAAAATGTGAACTTCCTTAATAATTTATTCATCTGATATCTTTGGACGATTTGTTGATTTTTCTTCTTCCATTCAAGTATATCTATGGTTAAAATTATTTTTTGCTAGGAATAGAACCGACTGTGTATTTATATTTTGATTTTTTTTTTGGTATAGCGGACAACGGAGCAGGTTTATATAGTAAGAGACACCGCCGCCCATGAACAACCGCGCCACGTCCACGCATTGGCTGTGTTACCTTTTGACGCCACTTAAGCGGCATTTTTCATAGCCTCCGATATCTTCACTTACTAAGCGAAACAGTACAAGTAATTTCACGCTGGTATTGTGGGAGATTGTGGTATCGCTTCAGATGAGCCGGCCCCATTAAACTGTTACAAGACAAAAATTAAATTAAACTGTCAAAACAGTGTTACGACACTTGCCCAGCCAATGTTAAGCCCTTCCAAAGACCGTTAAAAAAGGTATTAAACATAAAATTTTCGATTTCTTTGAGAATCAAAATTGATAAAAATGCGTTCCTTATCGTATATACGCCATCATTCAAAATGTCGTGAATTGTCAATATTATCATTGTAAATTTGACAAAGTTTAGTTGTTATATAGAAACTCGTTATCATACCGTAAAAAGCCGACCGCGCAAATATGTAATATAAAATATATTGCAATATTTTCTGTATCACGCTACATTAGTGAGTTGGTGACGAAATTTATGGCGCCATTTGCAAAATTTATGACAACAGAGAAATGAGGGGTGAACCACCCCGTTGCAATTTGTTGATACGCCGAGTTTTCCGAGTTTTCTTCAAGTAATCATACTTCTGTATATAGTATCTTTTCTTATATGCATCAAATATATATATGTATAAAGAAGTGAGCGATCAAAGAAGGAGGTTATGTTAACTATTTGACAGTAAAAATTATGATAATATACCTCCTAGTACCGTTGACTTTATTTACAAATGAATCGTTTCAGAAATACAGCAATCCACAGGAAAAATATACAATTCAAGCGAAGTTACAAAAACTTAAGTCTTCACTCACAATTACAGTCACTAAATTAATTATGCAAAAAAAATTATAATTACACGAGATTTTCGTCCATTAATGATTTTAGCCATGCTGAAGCCTATGCTAACCCATAGGTCGGCTCGTCCGAAGTGATACCAAGGTTTCACAGAAAACTCAGCGTGAAATGATATTTGTACTGTTTCGCAGAGTGAGTGAGGATATCGGAGGCCCTTAAAGGTGCCGCTTGAGCGGTTTAAAAAGCCGACACAACGCGGACTATAGCGCGGTTGTACATGGGCGGCGGCGTTCTTAC
Source organism: Delias oraia (assembly GCA_018230265.1). NCBI lineage: Eukaryota > Metazoa > Arthropoda > Insecta > Lepidoptera > Pieridae > Delias > Delias oraia. The sequence goes on along the minus strand of DWCF01000139.1, from coordinate 18,867 downwards.
CATATAGGAGATCTACCTGCTCTGTTGTCAGAATAAAATAAAATAAAAAACTAGATATTAATAATAAATAAATTATACATAGCACATGTAAATGAATCTTATCAACAGTGTTGCCACAGAATAATAAGATTAAGTATTAAGACACTCACCCGGCCACTGTCAAGCCTATAATCAAATAAATTAAATTATAACTTATAATTGTTCGGACCGGTATTCAAACCTCCGCATGGTAGACTTATTAAACCACTTAGCTACGATTCTCTTGAAATTAACACAGTGTTACATAAATAAATAGGCTTTTCAAAGATATTTTTATGTTTCATTTAGCCTTCCAGCGTCATTATTCAAATTTAAATGCGTAAAGAAAAACATTGGAATTTGTCTCCGTCCACAGCAACTTTTCAGACCATTAGCGGTAATCAGAAACAGACTTATCACTAATTACGGATGGTGGGGGCATCGAGACCAAAAAGAATGATTTCAGTTTCATAGAAATGTAGATAAGGTATATTTATATAGTAGAACCAGCAGACATTTTCCTCCTACGATACCCATCCGACTTACGTGACATTTTAAATTATATTTTACCCAATTTACACAATATTGTGAGATTCTCGTAGCTAAATGGTTTATTAATCAGGTTCGAATCAGCGTGAAATGGTAGTTGTAATTGTAACGGTGCTTTTGTTGTGTTTTGCTGAGGGAATGAGGATATCGGTCACTCATATGCCGCTTATGTGGCGTAAAAAGCCTGCAACGCAATCAATGCGCGGAGTTTGATGCGGTTGTCCAGAGGCGGCGATGTTCTCTTACCATGTAGAAGACCCACCTGCTCAGGCAATGCTCATTATAAATTATAGCCTGCATGTATTTTCTGTTGCTTGAGCTAGGTTTTTTATGAAGATATTGCAGAGGCAGGGCTGCCTTGCCGTCATTTTAGCGATAGGTACAGTCTTTTTGAAATTATTATTATATTTGAAATTATTCCGACTTGGGAATAATTATTATTCCCAAGTCGGATTGATTTGAAAGTATCTCTGCAGGTATCCTGATTACACAGAGTGGTACGCGGCACAAAATGCCTTAAAATACGCTCAGTTATGGAACGACATCGAGTTCATACTGATATTGCAAAGATTCATTAACATCAGCTCAATAGTTTTTGCGTAAAGGGTTACAAACATACATACATACTTTTGCGTTCATTTATTAAGATATATATAGAACAGTTTTGATGAGTTTTGTAAGCTTAACATCGGAGTGATGTTTGAAGAATTTTGGATTTCATCATGATCATAATCATCATTTCAGACGTAAGACGTCCACTGCCGGACATAGGCCTCCGCCTTGGACTTGGATGTGCTTTAATAATATTATGGCAGGTCCAAAAATCGTGAATCATTTGAAAGGCATTCAGGAATGAGACTGAAAATGTAATTATTAGAAGCCTTCCAAGGTAAGTGCATTATCTTAACCACCTGTTGATAGCCTATTAATTCTATTTCCATCCATCCATAGACGTTTCAGTCTGCGCACTTAACTGGCTACGAAATGGAGGGTGTTATTTTCTTTTTTCATTACAAAATGATGAAGGTTTATTGTATATAATGCGTCGCTTTTTTAATGTTATAGCGGTAAACCGAACAAGTGGATCTCCTATGTAGTAAGAGAACACCGCCACCTATGAACAACCGCACCATAGTCCGCGCACTGGTTGTGTTGCAGGCTTTTTACACCAATTTTAAGCGGCATTTTAAGGGTTTCCGATATCCTCACTCACTCAGCGAAATAGTAGAAGTACCGTTTCAAGTTTCGGCTATCATTTCAAGCTGAGTAGTCTATGTGTGGTTTTGGGTTTTCTTCTCAAATCTCATTTGACATTGGTGAATGCGATTAGCAAAAAATGGCTTTTTATGAAGTCTTATGTGTAGTTGGGCCTTTTTAAATATAATAAACGGATAAGATTGCTTGATTTTTTTGCGTATAATTCGTAACTATCTGTGATTTAAATAAGTAATATATAATATGAAATCCAATAAGTAGGCACACATTTTCAATTTATGCAAGACTAGAAATAAAAAAACAATTGCTAATAAATCTTTATTTTTATAATAAAATAAATCAAAATAGACCTTAACATATGTTTTCAAATAACAAATCAGGAAAAATATTATGTCTGTCTCGTTTTTACAACAGCAAAAACACATCAGCGAGACAGTGACAGAATTGAGGCATTGTTTACCAGCATTTATAGGTGAAGCGGTTAATTTAGATGTTAATCTCGACATACATCAAAACAACAAAGTATTCTTTCACTAGATTAAGTAACGACTTACTATAAACACCAACAGGCATCTGTAGTAATAAATTAATCGAATTACCATACTAATATTCATCACCAAAATCATTTGACTACCCTTATGTCGCTAGAGCGCGTAGGGGTCAGCATAGACTTTCTTTTATTATAATTGATGGTAAAATCACCGCCGTCCATGGACAACCACGCCACAATTTTGCTTTTAACACCGCTCAAGCGGTACAATAATAATAATAATTATTATTATTTTCTCTCACAAAAATTAAGCGTTATATTAAAAAAGCAAGAGTGCCTCATAGCTAAGTGGTTTCATAAATCTACCACGAAGCGAGAGGTACCGGGTTCGAATCCTGATCCGGACAGTTATAATTATATTTATAATTTTTTCGGTCTCTGTAAGGGCATGACAGTGGCCGGGCGAGTGTCTTAATAATGTCGCACCCGTGGGAGAGCCACGCTGAAGCATACGCTGACACACTAATTGGGCCGGCTTGTGTGAAGTGATACCACGAGCTTACAGAATACTCAGCGAGAAACGGTACTTGTATAAATCTGTATCTGTGTGAGTGAAGATACCGGAGGCTTTTAAAAATGCCACTTAAGCGGCGTAAAAAGTGTGCAACATAGCCATCGCGAACTGTGGCGAGGTTGTCCACGAGACGCGGTGTTCTCTTACCATATAGGAGACCCACTCCATTGACCAGTGTACCATAAAAATAACGAAGAAAGAAATATTCCGCGGTCTACGTTCGTAAGGTACTAGCAATTTACATTTTAAATGAAAAGATGCCCATTGATAACTAGCCCCTGTCATTTATAAATATTTATACACTCCACATATGCAGAGTGAAAATTTTACCGGGTTTTTTTACCCAATGTAAACATGATTGCATGCCACAATATTGCCAGGTAAGGGTAATTTCATGATACGCATCTAACGGTTACAATTCACTATAAATAAACTGGTTTTCGTTAAGTCCGGAAGACATTTCTTTTGTTTTGACACCAATCCGATTCAACGATTTTTATGGGCACAAGGGATAACGGAGCAGGTGCCTCTCCTATATGGTAAGAGAAAACCGTCCATGGATAAACGCGCCACAGTCCGCGGTGGCTGTGTTGCCGGCTTTTTACGCCGTTTAAGCGGCATTTAACGACCTCTGATATCCTTACTCACTCAACCAAACACGGTTTCTTGTCGTCACAATTAACTATATAATTCAAAATAAATAAAGATGGACAATGTAAAACTCACCAGTGGGAGAGCTACGCTGAAGTATTTGCTGAAGGCATTAATTGGGCCAGCTCGTCCGAAGTGATACCACGGGATCATAGAATACTCAACGTGAAATGGTAGTTATATTTGAAACGGTTCTTCTACTATGTTTTGCTGAGCGAGTGAGGATATCGGAGATATTAAAAAATGATGCTAAAGCGGCGTAAAAAGCCGGCAACTACCAATGCGCGGCAGTGGTGTTTTCTCACCATATAGGAGATCCACCTGCCACCCATCCGCCCATGACAACCGCGTCACAGACCGCCCTTTGGTTGTCGGCTCGTCAATTAAGTGACATAATATCAAGTCTCCGATATCATCACTCACTCAGTGAAACACAGTACCGTTTCACGCTGAGTATTCTGTGAGCCTGTGGTATCACATTGTTCGAGCCCAATTTGTGTTTCAGCATGCTTCAGCATGAGTCTCCCCGGGTACCACAGTATTAATACTTAAGTATGAATACTATATATGAGTTTGTTTGATAGAATTTTACGCTTAAATTAATTTACATATGAAATAATTACTTTATCCACTTTATTCCCACTAGATACGAATTAAAAAGTTATTTAAGATTATATCGAAGTGCAGTGAATTGTCAAAAAATGTATAATTATTTATTTTATGACGACATCATTGTGAATTAATAATTACAACTTATCTGTAATTAAGATTAGTTTAATAAAAATACCGGCTTGTCATACCGGATACAGTTTAACAACAAATTAACCGGACCCCGATTGGACCGTGTTAACGCGAGGTTAATTTAAACCGTAAATTAGGAGCAATTAACTGGGAATTTTAATGTGTTTTTTGTGATGGCTCCAATGCCTCTGTTATTATCTAATTTCAGATGCACTTATTGTAATTTAGAAGGGTTCTCGTTTGAAATTACAACATTTGTAGCGATTCTTTGTATTTATGGTTTAACTTTTAAATAGTTGAGAGATTATTTAATAGAGCCTCGTGGCTAAGTACTTTATAAGTGTACCATGGAGCGAGAGGCCAAACAGCGGTCCGGAGAATCATAGTTAATAATGTATTCACTCTCTGGAAGGGGTTCATAGAGATCGGGCGAGTTTCTTAACACTGTCGCACCCGTGGGAGGGTGCTGAAGCACGAATTAGGCCGACTCGCCCGAAGTGATACCATGGGGTCACAGAATACTCAGCTTGAAATGCTATGTGTAAAAGTAATTCTACTGTGTTTTACTGAGTAAAGATTTCTGAGGCCTCTAAAAATCCGGTAACAACCAATGCGCGGACTGTGGCGCGATTGTCCATGGACGGCGGTGTAAATTATATTTATGTCTCGTCTCCATGTGTTTAATCTGTAACAAAGAAATATTAAATTAATGCAAATTTTAATTCCAATGGTTATTTTAATTTATATAATAAAGTTTCTTTAATACCACAAAATATTTTTAAATAATAAAATACTTATAATGAAGGAATATTTCTTTCATAAAATTTTGTTTTTGCTCGAAATATATGTATTAAAAAGTAATTCGAATTTGAATTAAAAATTAAATTAAATTAAAAACTTTAGTTAGCGATCGTGTAAGCTGGTCTTTAGACCTTGTACAAGTATATCGGGTTCAATTACCTGTTAGAATATAATCGATCATTTGATTTTAAATAGTTTTTCGTATTTCTAAGGTTTTTTACTGTGTATTCCCAGTAAGATAGTCACGCTGATGCATTTATGCCCGTGAGAGAGTCATGCTGAAGCATATGTGGACGCACCAAGGCCGGCTCGTCCGAAATAATACCATGGGCTCAAAGAATACTCAGCTTGAAACGGTACTTGTACTCTGTTTCGCTGAGTGAGTGAGGTTATCGGAGGCCCTTAAAAAATGCCGCTTGAGTGGCGTAAAAATCCGGCAACACAACCAATGCGCGGACTGTCCATAGGCGGCGGTGTTCTCTTACGATATAGGAGGCCACCGCCCATGGACAACCGCTCCACCGTCCGCGTTTTGTGTTGCTTTTTACACCGACTAAGTGGTATAATTTTAAGGGCCTCTGATATCGTATTCACTCAGTGAAACAGTATAAATACCGTTTCACACAGAGTATTCTTTGAGTCCGTGGTATTATTTCGGACTAGCCGTTCCAATTAGTGCGTTAGTTTGGCACTCGCACGCGTGCGAAAGTGTTAAGACACTCGCCCAGCCCCCGGCAAACCCTTCCTAAGTGTTTTGTAATCTGTAATAACTCACCACATTTTAGAATAGAGTAAACGATTATATTCTCTAAAGAATAGAGTAGGCAATATATCAGCTGACGTCACGAGCTTACAACTCAGAGCGCATGTGGTTGACACGGAAATATTACGATGCATCAAAACTGGCGAGAGGAAACTTGGCTATTTTTTTCCACTACAAGTCAGAAGTGTTTCGCGATGCAATTATTTCGTTCTAGAAGATTCTTTGGCTGCCGCGTATAGATAATGAACAGACAGTGTTCTTCTTATGAATTTATTCAGTTAGGAGGATTTTTAAAATAAAATTTAAAATAAAGTCGAACCAGTAAAAGGCTCACCAAGGACATGTGGTCCTCCACCCATCGGCAATTCTAACCCCAGCACGACCGGAACGTAAATTTCTTATTTTAATAAAAATTGAGTGGTAAAACAAGCAGAAAGCTCATTTTAGATGAATAGTCCAGCGTCCTAGGAACTCTGCCCCAGAAGGGCAGTAACGGCCTTTAAGAGATTTATGCATTGGTTTGGAACTACCTGTGCTGGATGCTGATTCCACAGAGAGGTGATGTGCGGCACAAAATGCTTTAAAAAACCCTCAGTTGTGGAACGAAAAACATCGAGATGACAGACAAAATTCATACATTACATATTTTAAAAGAGAATAGGTACCTGTGTGTTAATATAAATATTACATGGTTTGTCTTATGACTTGGAGCACAAGCATACTGCTGAGAAAGCCGAGGGTGAATTGTATCTTGAAAAATGCTTCTCAAAGCTCGCCTGATGTGATATAAGAAAAATAATAATAGGAATATATAAAGACGTCGGAATAAGCTCATTTTACTTTGGCATATAACAAGCGTTTTATTAGATTCTTTCATTTTTTATATATAGCAGACAACAGAGAAGGTGTGTCGTCTGTATTGTAAGAGAACATCGCCGCCCATGGACAATCGCGCCACAGTCCACGCATTGATTGTGTTGCCAGCTGTTTACGCCACTTAAGCGGCATTTTTAAGGCCTCGATATCCTCACTCACTCTGCGAAACACAGCACAAGTACCGCTTCACGCTGAGTATTCTGTAAGCCCGTGGTATCACTTCGGACATTTTTTTAATTAATTAAAAATACTTTATTTATACCGTTCTTACACATCAAAATACATTACAAGTATTATTTTTAACTAGTATTCTGTGAGGTCTTGGTCAGAATTTGCTTTGACCAACTAATGCCTAAGCATGGCTCTCCCACGGGTAAGACACTGCTAAGACATTCGCTCAACCACTTTCAAGCCTTTTCAAAGATCGAATAAATTACAATTTAAATATATATATATTTTTTGGAAACAATGGCAAACGAGGAGGTGGCTCGTCTAGAATAAGCAGTCCCTTGGCCATGGACACCCTTAGCCCTTGCAGTGAGGCGGGTGCGTTGCTGGCCTTTTAGGCTGAACAGACAGTGTGTTTCTTAATTTAATTTATTCAATAACGGGAATTTTTTCATTTAAATTCGGAAGTCAAACAAGTAATAGACAGAAGGATTTTTTTTTCCTTTCGTGCCTTAAAGTCCTATTTTTTTAAATAGGAACAGACAGCTCACTTAGGATAACTGGTCACCCGCCCATAGACTTTATTAGCCTCTTAAGGGCCAATTTTCGAACTTTAAGGGATACGTTCTCTTTTGCAAGACTCGAAGTCGTATTAATTTGGAAATACCTTTGCAAAACTGCCATAAAAGTGAAAATATAATAAGGAGACGTGTAATGCGGTGGTACTAAGACGTTTTTGAAAAAAGCCTTATTAAGCAGAGCGTGGCTTTAAAAGAAAAGTCCCATAATGCCTTTGAAGAGCATTGTTTAGTTCAGTTAATAATCTATATTGTTCGAGATTGCTTCGAGATAATCCCGCTCTGGACGTCGTGATGACAATCTTTAATGACGTCATTAGTCGACATAAAAATCCACTATAGTCTATGGAACTTTTATTAGTGAAAACAGTATTTTTAGGGCGTATAAACACTGGTCAGTATAAATGAATAACAATGATTTTTACGTACTTTTTACTACTTGCTGTTGGCCAGATATACATCTGTCTATACATCTTAACTCGGAAGGCGAACTAGCGATTTTGTCGCGATTAGCACATGGGCATCTCTTGTGAGATACGAACCGGCTTCGAACGAATCGGCTTGGATTACCTAAACGAGGCTGGACGCAAAGATGGAGACCATATTATTTCTATATGGTATAGCGGATAACGCAGCAGGTGAGCCTGCAAAGAGAACACCCTTCATACCAACCGCGCCACAGTCCGTGCTGTGGTTGTGTTCGGCTCTTTTACGCAGAGTGAGTGAGGATATCGCTGGCCCTTAAAAGTGCTGCTTAAGCGGCATAAAAATCCGGCAACACAGCAGGCGCGGACTATAGCGCGGTTGTTCATGGGCGGCGGTGCTCTTTATCATATAGGAGACTCTCCGTTGTCCACTATAGGATAAAAAATTGTATCATTTAATATTTCCCAACTAATTTCATTAGAACTGGAAAATGCATAACAACAATGTCTTTTAAACTTTATTGTGTTTCTTTAGGGTATTAAATGGCGTCTGCACTACACCCTTACTTCCTAATACCCGCCATTATTTGTCAAGTTTGTTAATTGTCTGTTATATTTCTGTCTTTTGTGAGACGTTTTTCCTAATTAGGGTTTAACAAGTCGTTTTAACTCAAGCACGTGGTTATATATTAATAATTGTAATGTTTTTCATAATAACTCATAATTTTTTCGGTTTCTGGAAGGCTTAAGAGTGGCCGGACGAGTGTCTTAACACTATCGCACCCATGGGAGAGACACGCTGAAGCATATGTTTCAGCACATATTGGTCCGAATTCGTCTGAAATGATACCATGGGCTCACAGAATACCAGCGTGAAACAGTACTTGTGCTATGTTCGTTGAGTGAGTGAGGATATCGGAGACTCAAAAGTGTTGTAATGATATTTTAATAAAAAAAAGTACTAAAATGGTTCGCTCTTTCTGCCTTCCAGAACACGGCCTTTATTTTCTAATCAGAAGACATCACCTGTAAACCTCTGGATCGATCGTTCATTACATGCAAATAAATACTTTTGCAATGCAAAGCATCATCATCATCATTTCAGCCGTAAGAAATATAAAAAGCAAAAGGCAAATCATCGTTATGGAATAAATACCTGTTCTTATGGCACACCAAACATGGGTGTCAAAATGATCTTTATAGAGAGAATGGTTATTACAAGACTACTGTACAAGGCGCCAACAGTTTTCAATTTAGATGTTTTAATTCTTCTAAAAAGCTCGTAATATACATTTTAATTTTATTCCTACTACAAGCTAGCGTTTTTTATAGTATAGCGGGCTATAGAGAAGGTGGTAAACCTATATAGTAAGAGAACACCACCGCCCATGGAAAACCGCGCTACAGACCGCGCGTTGTCTTGCCGGTCTTTTTTAAGAGCCTCCGATATCCTCACCACTTAGTGGAACACAGTGGAGGCACCGTTTCAAGTATAAGTACTATTTCACGCTGAGTATTCTATGAGCCTGTGGTATCACTTCAGACGAGCCGGCTCAATTAATGCGTTAGTATTTGCTTCAGCGTGACTCTCTCATAGATGTGACAGTATTACTACACTCTCCCGGCCACTGTCAAGCCCTTCCAAAAACCGGAGAAATTTATAAATTAAATTATAATTTATAATTGCCCGGACCGGGATTCAAACCCGATACCTCTCGTATTATGGTCGACCTATTAAACCACTTAGCTACGAGGCTCTCAAAACTATTATTTCTTTATAGTTTTATGCCAACCTAGGATAGGTATGGCAAAAGTTTTACAGTTTCATTATTCTTAATTTTGTTATTTACATAAATTTAATCTTGTACCTTATTAGAATAAATTAATAAGAAAGAGAAAATCTTAATAATACAAAGATAACTATTTGTTTATAAAAGTTCAAGACACTAAAATTTTAAAGAAAATTTGTAGAAAAAGGAAATGAATGATATTATTTTAAACTATTATATGTATAATCATCATCATCATAATTACAGCTGTAGGACGTACACTGCTGGACATAGGCCTTCTCTTCGGACCTTCAAGAATACCTGTCGGAAGCAACCTGCTTCCAGCGTCATCCGACGACCTTTATACGGTCGTCTGTCCATTTTGTGGGTGGACAATATAATATAATATATGTATTATGTATTTCTATAGAAAATCTAGTAAAAATAAATATAAAATAAATACTTTGATGTCTTAACTCTTAACTACCTACCTTCCTGCTAATTTAACACGTCATTCCCTATCTAGAGAACTCAGATTCTTTAGTTCTCAACTCTCAAAAAAACTTATGAATAGACATAAATTATTATTTTTCAAAAACGTTGTATATTAAGTTAAGAAATAATTAATTTAAAGTGAATTAATCAAAAGTGTTGTAGGATTCAACTAATCCAAATGCGTTTAGGAAGACGCTGATAATATTCTCTATCCACATAAGGCTAACTCGTATAAAATACCTTCACAAAGACGGAAAAAGTAATGTGAAGGAATCAGTACTATCACGAAATTGATCTTTTACAATGTCAATCTAAAAAAAACTTTAATACACAGTAATAACATCCAAAATCAAATATTCTTACGGATTATAAATTAGAATTCATCTGTTAGATGGAGATTAAATTTTATTACATGGTGATAGAGTTTATTTTCAATTGCGTTCATCACACATAAGTTAAGGCCCAAGTAATACGGATGACGACAAAGTTAGAAAGAAAAGGGGGAACGAAATAAAGAGGGGTGCGGTGGGGGAGGGGTGCGCCCCTGTTTCGGATTTTCAATGGGAATGTTTGAGTTTCGTACAATTTAAAAGTAGACAGGTTAAGTACGTAGATAGATACTGTGTGGTAATTGCTTTTCCGAGACGCTTTCATACTAAACAGATCTTGGCAATGTATTTATTAAAAAAAAAATTAATCGCCGGCCCGTTCGAAGTGAAACCACGGCCTCACAGAATACTTAGCGTGAAACGGTCCTTGTGTTGTTTTGCTGAGTGAGTATATCGGAGGCACATAAAACGCCGTTTAAGTAAAAAGCCGGTGACACAACCAAATCGCGGAATGTCTCGTGGTTGGGCGGCGGTCTTATCATTTGAGAGACACCTGCTTTGTTGCCCGCTATTAAAAAAAACTTTATGCAGAGGTATTTCTAAACTCAGGAGACTTGAGAACCTTTAAAAAAAAGAGTGTATCTAATCCTAAAATGCCGACAACGAACCGCGACTCTGCAACAGCTGAATGTGTCGCTGTGCGGAGGACCGCATATCCTATATGATCCTTTTACTTATTTGCTATCGTTTTCATAAAAAAATACCCGAAAAGCACTACTCTCCACTTTGAAAACACTCATGAAAAGCCTCCCTATTAATCCAGAATGTTTCCTACTTCTATCACTACCATCATCGTCATCATCATTTCAGCCGTAAGACGTCCACTGCTGGACATAGGCTTACCCCTTGAACCTTCATTCATACCTGTCGGACCTGGCGACATGCATCCAGCGCCTCCGGCGATCTTTATAAGGTCCATTATACCTTCCAAATTTTATAAAAATCTGTCCAGCCGTTCTTGATTTATAGATATTGTTCCTAATCCGACTGTTAAGGTAACATCTAAGGGCATAAAAAGGACATGAAAACTAACATAAGACGTAGTGTCCCAAAATTTTCTTTTATTTCTACGATTCTAAAGATTTTAAATTCAATGTCTTAAATGATGAATCACTCGTATCAGTCGAAATTCCTGACTCACATATTGACATTGAAGTCTCAGATATTCTGTGAAAATCAATTTAAGCCCCAAAAACGTATCATATTTGTACCACCCCACATAAAGATAAAACGAGAGAGATATATGCATACTATATATATATGATAGAGAGGGGTAACAAACAAAAAATTATAGAAAAAAGCATGGTCGCGAATCTCGTAGGGGCATAAGAGGTGTATTAGGGCTGCATACTTTGGAAATATGAATACCACCCTTGTTTCGCTGAACGACCACACTGGAATATTGCTATATAAAAAATATATTTAATAAACTGTATGTATGTACAATCAAACCCGAATAAATGAGAGTTGAAGGTAGCACAATGTCATTCTCGCTTTTTTATGGTATAGCTGATGACGGAGCAGGTGCGTCTCCTTTATCATATAGGCAATATGGTAAGAGAACATTCCACGCTTCGGTTTTCTTATCGTATTTTTGCGATACAGTGGTTATTTTATGATATAGCGGACAGCATAACAGGTGGGTCTCTTTTACGGTAAGAGATAATAACCGCTAATGGACAACCGTATATAGTATCTATAGGCATTATAGTATAGCAGACAACGGAGCAGATGCGTCTCCTATATCATATAGGCTTTATGGTAAGAGAACACCGCCGCCCATGGACAACCGCACTACTGTCCATGTACAAAATCATAAATCACTGGGCGAAACAAAATGCATACTAGTATAAATTTTTTTCATAGCTTTTACACCCATGGGAAAGCCATGTTGAAGCATATGCAGACGCACTAAATGGGCTGGCTCGTCCGAAGTGATGCCGCTTAAGTGGCGTAAAAACAACAAGCAACGCGGGGACTGTGGCGTGGTTGTCCATAGGTGGCGGTGTTCTCTATATATATAAATATATAATAATCTCTCTATATATTTATAATAAATAAATTTTCAAAAAAATTGACGATTTAAATTTTTTTGTTTAGATATCCGTACATAAATACTAAACTTATATTTCTATTAAAATTTGATAAGGTCTATAACAATAAGTATAACTGAATTTATGACCCTAATAAAATTAATTTTAACAACTACTATTAATGCGCTTTTAATGATACTTTATAAGCCATTAACTTGTGTTAGTCCGTTTTTGAAATAATTTTATGACCTTCTTCCGATTGGGTCTTCATTAATTAATTGTCCCTTCAGCCTTTTTAATTTCCATAAAAAACAGTTTTTAAAAATTAATTGTAATTAAGAATAATTATAATTGCATTATTAGCACTTTATTTTAGAAGAAAAAGTCTCATTACCTATTTAAAAAATATGTCAAATGTTATATTACGGGTTTACAGACCAGCGTGAAACTTGTACTGTGTTTCATTGATTAAATGAGGTTAGCGGAGGCCTACCAACTTAAGTTAGCCGCGGGAGAGCCTTTCTAACGCACTATTAAGATCAGCTAGGCAATGTCACCGCATGCTTATAATGCCAGCGTGAAACTAACCAACAAAAGACCGACAACGCACTAGCGATTCTGCAAGCGCTAGGGGTGTCTAGGTGAGCCTCCTGCTAGTTTGCCAACGTTCATATAAAAAAACTTGTAGTGTTTCGCTGAGTGAGAGAGGATATCGTGAAATTATACGATTCATGTGACGCGGTTGTCCATGGGCGGCGATGATGTCTTACCATAGGTTATTGCCTGTTGTATAAATAGTTATTATCATATTAAGTGAGGATATATGGCCCATGAAGTTATACGGCTTAAGTGGCGTAATACGTAACACACCAAAACGAAATTGTATCGCGATTGTCCATGGCGGCGGTGATAACGTATTTTTTTGTATGCAAACGGTGGCATACGAGTAGGAGGCTCACCTATAAGCGATCCTCCGCCCATAGATACCCCTAGACCTAACAGGGCCTTGGGTGTGTTACCTTTAAGGCTTTTATTTTGAAGATCCCCAGTATTATTGGAAATATCTCTGCTGGCAGTCGATTCGACAGAATGGTGACACAAAATGCCTTAAAAACCCACTGTTGTTTCATCTCTTACCACAGAAGAGTAATTTTCGTTACAAAAACACATTTTTAAAAAAACCAGCGTTAAAATAGGTTTCACACGTTTGATTTACAATAGAGCATTGATAATCATCAGAACGTCACCAAAATAGTTGGAAAAGTTCACTCACAACTAATAAATTACAGGTAGTCGTAAACATTTGACAGCTAAGATGGTTATCCGTTAAGTAATTCGGCTATGGCGAGTTGCCAGTTTATAATACAAACACGGAATTATTATATTGGTGTAATGAGCGAGTTGTATTACCATGACAAAAAAATTTACCCGTTAAATTAACGACGTTTGATATTATCTGAAGTATGAAGGACTACTGCACACGGAAATCGTCCTGGCCGGACCTCGGTACGCCACTTACCGATGTAGGTGACATTTTTTATATTTTGGATGATTCATATAATATTTCTATAAATTGAAGCATATGTGTTATTCTGATGTATAAGCTATATTATTGCAAAGTTTCGTTAAAATATAATTAAAAAGTATACCATGACGCGAGGGTTCAGGTTCAATTACCGTTTCGGACAATTATATAAATTATAATTTATTTGGACTCTGGAAAGGCTTGACAATGGCCGGGCGAGTATCATAACACTGTCGCACCTGGGAAAACTATGCTGAAGCATATAGTGAGGCACAAATTGGGCCCACTCGGTCGAATTGGTACCACGTGCTCGCAGAATACTCACCCTAAAATGATAGTTGTACTTGAAACGATGCTTCTACTGTGTTTCGTTATGAGTGAGGATATCGGAGGTCATTTAAAATGCCGCTTAAGTGGCTTAAAAGCCGAGAACACAACCAATGCGCGGACTGCGATATATTATTAAGAATAAATAAAATATATGTCATTGGTCAGTTTTATAGATCCGGTATACGATTATGTAATACTACTTTCTATAGAACTATGTATTTTCTTTTGAAAAAGCCAGCATGCTATGCCACACATGCCAATAAGCTGTCACTAATTGGATAAGTCTACCGCTTATGGACATTACTACCTCCAACTAAACTCTAGTCGTTGCCGGCCTATATAGGTAGGTATATAATTGAATAGAATATAATTGTTTCGTTGAGTTTGAATATAGGAGTTCTATTGAGTTTAGCACGCCACGTAAAAAGAGACGCAACACATCTAAAACCTGCAGTTGTCGGAGTGGTTTTCCATGGGTAAATATCGTCAGCTATATCATAAAGAAGAGCACTTTAATTGAGCTAAAATATCTGCTATGTAAAAGGCAATTTTACGACGCCATATAGTGCTTAATTTAATATCTTCATACAAAGTTAGCGATGTTTATTTATTTATTTCGAATCGCGGCCGTAAACAAAAAAAGAATACGTCAAACTTTACCCCGCACGTTCCGAAAAACATAATTTACTTACAACCAACCATCCAAGACATTAAAGGGCCTAACAAGACACAATGGCTTTGAAAATAACCTCCCTAGCGCATAACGCGAACAAATTCAAAAGAGCCACCTCTTACCATGTTTGTCATAGATTTACATACAAACAGACGTCGCGTATGGGAAAGCTGGGGTCGGTGTGATTTGGCCGTGTTACCGCCGGTAGCGTCACTCGTTTTCAGTGATTGATGACGTAGGCGGGGCAAATCCAATCATTATCTCTGATGCATTGACGTCACAAACCTACTTGGCTAGGATTCGTATTTTGATTAAATTGAAACTGAGATTCTATAGTTAAAAATATATTAACCCATCTTCAAAAACTAAAAAGGTTTTTAGAATTTGGATTTTTAAAATGTTAATCTGAAGTCTTCATCTGAACTTGGCCGTGATTTACGCTGTCACTGTCTATGCACGAAACCCCATGTTGTTTTGAATGCTGTCATCTTAGAATGTAATGGTGATAATGATTAAAACTTATTCTAAATTACTAAATCTAGTTCATTGAGTGTTCACTTTATTGTCATTTTTAATGATACAGCGTACAACGGAGCAAGCGGGTCTTCTTAATGGTAAGAGAACACCGACGAACACCCATGGACAACCGCGTCACAGTCCGCGCATTACTTGTGTTGCCGGCTTTTACGCTACATAATCGGCATTTTAAGGGCCTCCGATATCCTCATTCACTCAGGGAAACAGTATAAATATCGTTTTACGCAGAGTATTCTTTGAGCCCGTGGTATGCAGGATGCCCGGATGCAGGTCGGCTCCGACAGAGGTATTCATGGAAGTCCGAAGGGCAAGCCTATTAACAAGGACGTCCTACGGCTGCCCAGCTGATGATGATGATGATATAGGCTATAGAATGAGAATGAATTGAAAAACTAATAATTGCGTACAGATAAATAAGTTCCAGGTAAATAAATTATAGCATATACAAGATCAAAGTGAGGAAAGAGAATTTTACATTTGTTATCGTAAATATTAGAGTAACGAGCCGAAGTAGGTTGCAGGGGGCGCTGTGTGGAGTTCCCACAAATCTCCTGCGAGTAATATCTTTGAGAAAAATAAATTCCTAAACCAGTGAGCACCTGACGTATATTTATGTATGGGGTATAAGGGCGTGTTATATTTGTTAAATTGCGGACCGACAAGCGCAGGGTGGGACGTCCACCCACTAGGTGGACAGACGACCGTTTAAAGGTCGCCAGAAGACGCTGGATGCAAGTCGCCTCCGACAGGTATTCATGGAGGGACAAGGGGGGGCCTATGTCCAGCAGTGGACGTCTTACGGCTGAAATGATGATCATGATGATATTGACAATTTAATAATTTCCCTAATAACAACTTTATTTTGATTAAAGCTATTTTTTCTAAAACCTAGAGCTTTTCTATAATATTAGAAGTAAATACTATAGAACAGAAATATTACCTTTAAGTTGATATATAGATAATGTTCATTAAAAGTTGTATTTAAATGTATTCTACAAGTTATATTTTGTAAACTTAAAATATAACTTTTTGAAAATAGGAGAATTGCTATAACGATAGCGGCATTAGAACGCAGCCTTACTTCGTTTCGCTAAGACCCCTATTTCCATACATATGAGGTAGACGAGAGGAAACTGTGCCCAAACGAATCCCCACCAAGCTTGTACTTAGATATTTTTCTTTTTCGCCTTTGTCTTATACACCCTTTGTTGAGACATGGCTTATATTACACTTTCTAGAATCCACGTGGTGACACATTGTAGGTAACTATAGAAATCGTCATTGTTGGAAATTCTACTATAATTCATTTATATTTACAATAATTAAATTTTACCTGAGGCAGTTCTCGTTCAGAAAGCTTCGCCTACGTGTTTGTACGTATTTTTGTTTGTCACCCATCATCATCATCATTTCAGCTGTAAGACGTCCATTGCTGTAGAAAGCCCTCCCCTTTGGACCTCCATGCATACCTGTCGGAGGCGACCTGCACCCAGCGTCTTTCGGTGACCTTTATAAGGTCGTCCACCTTGCGGGTGGACGTCCTACGCTGCGTTTGCCGGTCCGTGGTCTCCACTCTAACACTTTTGTTTGTCACTCAAATCTCTTTAATTAATGAATATTTTCAAAATTTTCAAAATGTTTCTTAATTAATAATACTTCATTTTTAGAGAAACAAATTCAGGTTTAGTTTTACACTCTGAAATTAATTTTAAATAATTATTTTATATGTGTACTTATTAGCTGATCACGATAAATATTGTTCTGTTAAATAAAATATATTTTATTACTTTTGATAACTATGTAGAAATAAAGAGATAAGGATCTGGTGTGTCTCTTATATGGTAAGAGAATACCGCAGCCCGTGGACAACCATGCTATAGGCCACGCTTTGGTTGCGTCGCTGGTTTTTTACGCCACTTAGGCATAATTTCATGAACCTCTATTATCCTCACTAACTTAGCTAAACACAGCACAAGTACACGCTTGTACTGTAGCAGATCTCTGATCCCTGTATACCTATATTACGTAGGTACCTACTATATACTGATGTATAATAGTACATCAGTATAAAATCGATTAGTCGGTACGTCTGTTTGTAAAGAATAAAGGCGAAGCTTACCGCATCGTATAACTTTTCACAGATGAAAGGTAAACTACTTGGACCTATGTAGGAATCTATTGAATAAAAAAAGTGATAAAGTGTAACCTTTTTCACACTCAAAGATGCACTCACTACAAAACTCAATCACAGACTGAGTTTATCTCGTAAAGGATTCGCGTCAATTCTGCATTAAAAAAGAACACATTGTGTTGCCCCCTTGAACAATTAAAAATATGCGTGATGCTAAATAATCGCGAAGAATTACCCCTTCGCATGCAAATGAGGTGCGGATGTGACGAAATCGCGACCACGGGTCTCTCTGATCCAGGTGTGTTATTATTTTAGGCACAAAGACCCGCCAAACAAAGATTATAACGTATTTGCATTGTAAGAGTCTGCGAAGGAATCTTTATAACTCTTACTTACATCAACTAAACCCCATTGCAGTTATAAACTAATAAAAAAATTGCATTTTTACCAATATCTGAAGGTAACGCATTTAGGTTTTTTTTAAATTACATTAAAATGTTAATTCTAAACAAAATTAACCCACCTACATAAAAAATTATACTTACATAATTATAAAAGTTCATATATTAGCCACATTATTTATACCTAGCTTTCCATTTCCAAAAAAAGGACCTAATTATCCGTAAAAGGCCGACAACGCACCCTTGGCTAAGACTATCTATGGATGGTGGAGAATTTATGCTAATTAAGCCATCGATTCGTAAATCTCTCATGTTTTGTAGTAAGAACAATTGTCCAGTTGAATAAATTAAATTAACAATCCATAGACTATAATTTGATTAAATAACAGTATTCTATAGTCTATGATCTACTTTTTTGTATGTAAATAAAGATAATACTTTCTACAATAACTTATATATTATTATATATATTACCTCTAGTTTTAAATTCCTCCTCTATGTCGTTTTTTTTGTTCTATAGGGGACAACGAAGCAGGTAGGCATCTTATATGGTAAGAGAACACCGCCGCCTATGCACAACCGCGCCACAGTCCGCACGTTGGTTGTGTTGCCAGCTTGTTACGCCACTTAAACGGCACTGTTAAGGACCTTCGATATTCTCACTCACTCTGCGAAACTCAGTACAAGTACCGTTTCACGCTGAGTATTCTGTGAGCCCGTGGTATCACTTCGGAC